>BMAV01018971.1:0-49250 GCA_019973955.1 Trichonephila inaurata madagascariensis
CGAAAAATTTTTAAGAAAAAGGGGAAGCTTAAGAAAAAAAAACGGAATTTTTTATTCCCACCCTTTTTAAAAAATCTTTGGGATTAGAAAAAAAATGCCCCAACAGTTCTCTGAATGCATATCATACCCACGGGTTTAAAACCTTTTTTAAACAATTTTTCAAAAAATTTTTTTTTTAAAAAAAGGATTTTTTTCGTGTAGCTGATTTTTATAGTCATACCCTTTTGGGGGTGTTTTTTAGTCTTTAAAAAATTTCCAAATATATATTTTAGATCCCGTTGTTTCGGGGTATGTCCTCCCCGCGTGAATTTCCCCTTACAGTTTTGAATTCAAGCATGTTTTTGAAATCTTTCTTTTTTATTGGCTTATCGTTGTACTTATGATAAGAAATATGATATTTAAGAATTTAATAGATAAATTTTTAAATTGGGAAGTATTAAAAGTATTTTCGGATGAAAAAAATTTGGGTTTAAATGGGGATTTTGTGATTGAACCAAATGATAAAACATAATTTTAAAATATGTTTTTATTTTGGGAAATCAACCCCACTTTTGGGAAAAAGGGAAGAAAATTTTTTGGAAAAAAATTTGTTTGTGGGGTGGGAAGAAACTTTTTTGGATATATTAATTTTTTAAAAAAAACAACTGTTATATATCTTATCCTCTATAAATATGAACTTTTGAAAAAAACAAAACTATTGTTGGAACAATAAGAATAAAATTAAAAAAAAAATTCCCAAATTTTAAATTCACGGGAAAAGGTGTAGTTAGCTTTTGATGTTTTTTAAAAAGGTGAAAAACAATTGTTTCATATCCCCTAAAAATTTTTTCATTTTAAGCAATACATATAGTGGTGATACAATAAATTCATCTAAAAAATTCCACCCAACATCATTTTGGGGTTGGGAAACAAAAAAAATTTTTTTCCATAATTTATATATAAACTGGAGGAGCAATATCGTTTTGATAAACTGATACATCAAATTCAAAAGGTTAAAAAAATTTAATCATTAGACTTTTACGACAGTTTTTTTTGTGATTGAACTTTGCGGTGATAAAAAAAGGCAAACTCTATTTTAAGTTTTCCCCAGAACCCCCCCTTTACTGAACATAAAAACTAGACAAGATTTAGGGGAAGTATTTGAATTTCGATTTGTATAATTTTTAAAAAAAACCATCAAGTAATGCTTACCGAGTTTTTGTTTTTATAAAATAAGAACCTTTTAAAAAACATCGCACTCATTTGGAGGAGGGTGTGTAGAAACGAAAAAACCAAAATGCATAATAAATAGAAAAGAAAAAAATTAATTTCTAAATGAAAAAATAGAAAACATACTGGGGTTTCCTGTTTTCCTCCTTTTTTACCTTTGTATCAAAAATGTAAAGAAAAAAATTGTAAACACCTATGGGTATGAGTTTTCCCCGCCGTGAAATTCCGCTCGTATCCTGCTGTGTTGAATGTCGGTTTTTAACATCTTTATAAAATTTTATTATATATTAAATAAGAAAAATTTTTTCCCACACAGACCGCATCGAAGCATTTCCTTTTGGGGTCCGGGGAAAAAAATCTTACCCTCTGAATTGATTTGACATATTATGTAATCCATCTTGCAGTGCTTTTTTAGGCGTTGTTTCCCCGAAACTGGAAGGTGGTATGACTGTGAATAATACCTGGGCACTTTTTAAAATAATAAAGGGGGGAACAAAAGTTGAGATAAAAGACTGGGAAAGGGGCAAAAAGCTGTTTGTTTAAATTTTAAAAACATTTTGCCTGCAGAAAATGGATCCGTGAAAAGCCAAACGTTGAGTCCCCGGTTTTTAAAAACATTTGAGAGGGAGAATATTGAAAAGTCGAAAAAAAGAAGATTATTTAAAAAAAATTTTTAATAACTAACTTAATTTATTGGGAAAAGGGGGACTTTTTAAAATTTTTTTTAAAAAAATTTAAAAATTGTATGAAAATGTGGTTTAACAGAGTCAACAGCAAAATTCGGAAACGTATCTGTTGATTCATGTGCTAAAAAATATTTTTTATTAATTTAATTTAAGAATAAAATAAATAATTTAATTATGACTGAATTTAAAACCTAAGTTCAGAATACAAATATTTTAAAAATTTAATAGTTATCATAGACATGAAATTTGGTAATAAGCTTCTCAATGAAATGTTTAACAATAAAGTACAGAAAAGAAAAGAAAAAATCACTTTTTTCGAAATTTTTAGGTAATGTGCAGCATTATCATAACAAATTAACATATTTCATGGATGGGGTGTCTTTTTATAGTGTTTATTAAAAAATATATTAAAAGTGCTATGAGAACGTCGTTTAAAAAATCAACAGCAAAATTCAGAAACGCATCTGTTGATTCATGTGCTGAAAAATATTTTTCATTCATTTAATTTAACAATGAAAAATTACTTTAATTCTAACAAAAGCCAAAACCTAAATTTACGATACTTCAAATATCTTAAGAACTAAATTGTTGTGAGACATGAAATTTGGGGGCAAGCTTCTCAATGATATAAGCCCCAAAAAAGTGCAAAAAAGAAATTCTCTTATTTTGAAATTTGTAGGTAATGTGTGGCATTAAATACACACAGCTGGCCACCGTAGATGCAAAACCAAGGCAAGAAATAGCTCAACAAAATTTACTTTTTATATAACATGTTAGCCAAGTATCAAATGATTAAATTTATAGATTTCTGTGAAGTGTGGTTCCTGCCAGAATCATTAGCCAGAGTAGTCGCCATTGTTGGAGATCACCGCTGCCACGCGCCTCGGGATTGATTCAAGGAGACTTTGGATGGGTTCTTTGGGTGCAGCAGACCAAGCAGCTTCCACACGTTGCCAAAGTTGATCTGGTGTGGCAGCTGGAGGTGATCTGGGTCATTTTGAGCAACATGGACACATGTTTCATTGGAAGATCGAGAGTGGCGGCCAGGGAAGCCATTCAATCTGGTGATTGACGAAGAACCTATGGACAATGCATGTCACGTGTGGTCGTGCATTATCCTGTTGAAATATGGCTGTGGCTAAACCCTGAATTTAAGGAAAGACAACTGGCTCTAACTTCTCGGATATGTAACGATTGGCTATTTTAAAATACCGGCAATGCGTACTAGAGGGTGCGGGGAGATATCCCAAAACCGCCCCATACCATAATACCTGGTGCAGGACATGTGGCGGTGCATAACGCCACTGTTCAGCACCCTCTCGTCATAAAGATAACTTCATTTCCTTCTGCAGCCCAATCCTTTATTCAACGCAACATTGGCGGTGGAGATGTCTGGTTCTGCGTCAGGGTAGACCAATCAATGGACGTCTTGCGGACGGACCCTTCTCTGAAAGGCCCCAAGTTTCTCCTCGTGTAGCTGAACAGTGCACGTTAATATTCAAATCAATCAATCAAAATCGGAATATGGCTCGCAGAGCGAGCCCTCATCCCATAATGTAGCATATTAATGGTGCCTGTGGTAGTAGCGTCCTTGCTGAGAGGGAACAATCTGATTGGCGAAAGAAGCAGAGGAAAGAAGGTGTGTGGTTAACTGCAGCCTGAGTTGGTAAAGTGTGAATGGTGGTGAGAAGTGGAAAAGTTCATCCTTGAGTGGCTCAGGAGCCTGGCTTCCTTCTTTTGATTTTCTGGCTAAGGGGATGATTGAATTGTCATTGGATTACGCCCTGAGAATTATGAGAGGAATACAGCACGGGGAAGTTGCCTGTGTGTGTTTATAGCAAACCAAATAATTAAGTTAAATAAATGAAATTTAGCAGTTCATTTGCCAAAAGGCAAATGAAGTTGAATTTGATGTTGGCAGGGTTATAAGAGTCAAGAAGAATTCTCCCTTGGTCTCTTAGTATTGTCACAAGGAGGAGTATAGTTTTCAAATTGGAGGATGTGATAAATATTAGTGGATTGGAAGAGAATCAAAAATTTGGTGTGCTATTTTTAATAAAAATTTTAATGGTTGGCAGTTTAAGTAGTTTTATAGATATCAGTTTATGTACATATTCGCAATGAACAATCATGCGAATAGTTTTATTTTATGATATTTCAAGCATTTTAATATTATTTGCAGTATACCCCCACAGGACAACCGTAATCATGATGGGCCGCAAAACGACTGTGTAGAGAAGTACCTTTGTTTTCTACTGTCATGTTAGAATTCCGGGCAAAATTAGGGGCTATATTAATCTTAATGCGTTCCGAATTTATTTCTGTGCATGTGGAGCAGTGTTGTTTCCCCGTGAGCTTATTGTCGAGTAACAAGCCTAAGTAAATTGTGTTTTTTTGAGACCATTGTAGTGGTGTGGAAATATAGTGTGGGTGGGGATGCAGATTTTCTCTTCCTTGTAACAATACTGCAACCGTTTTATCAATATTGAGTTTAATTTTCCACTATTAAAGTATGATTCGGTTGTAATGTGTTAAGTGGTTGTTAAGTGCCTTGTGATGTCAAGGTTGTGTTTTTATATGTAGCCGCTATGGCAGTATCAGTTCAAGTGAAAACATTTAGACTGGTGTGTGGGTGAGTTGGTATGTCATTGATGTAGATATTGAAGATAATTAATCCGCGAAAGAGAACCCTGCAGCCCGTAATATTGACTTTGTAAATGCTAAATAGAGTATCCTTGATGCGCAATTTCTGATAAGATGTAATAGTGAGGTAGGAGTTAATCATATGACTGATAGGTGGGAAGTTATAAATAATAAGTTTATAGATTAGTCCACTAATCCAGACTCAATCAAATGACTTCTTGGATGTTCAGGAAGACAGCTCCACTTTGAATAAGCGACGGATGATTGATGGATGATTTTATGAAGAGGTACCTAGATTCTGCGTCAGTAACCTTCAACCCTATCTGGCTATTATCTGGATGTTCATGGTGTTGCAGCTTTGTTGGGAGGAGGGCGTGACTTCAGGAGTGGAGTACCAATGAGAGGTGCTGTAAGGTGGGATTTGATTGGAAGTTGAAGTGAGCTTTAAACTGCACTAACTTTGACTTCGAAGAAGAATTATTCTAATTTTTAGTTTATTACTTTAAAGACAACTATTATAAAGAGAAAAATAATTAGGAGGGAATTCTAAGCATAAAAGGTGTTCTATCCATGACAGCTTCTGCTAGTAGTAAGGTTTTTCTTCGTCCGAATTTGCATTTTAAATTTAGAGAGAAGATCGAGAATTTTAGGATTTTTCTTTACTAGGTTTGAAATGACATTAAAAGTTCCAGAACTTGTATTAAGTCAGAGGTATTGGTTTTCTTGGCTAAGGAATCCGGGGAATCTTTTCCGTTTAATTTTTTTTTCATTATTAGTAGAGGTTTGACTGGGGATTTTCTCCACTAACAATGTTATGAAAGAAATTCCTTTAATCCATTTACTGGCGAAATTTTTTCTTTTCTATTGGATCAACGAAGGGGCGCACCTTTTCTTTGTCAGGGGAATTTTGACATTTTGTATAACATGCCGAATGACCGTAGCCCCTCGCAGTTAATACAAAAGGGTTCAACCTTTTCTTGATTTGGCAGCCCCACTTGAATGTTTGCATATTTTTTCGTATTTATACGAATCTACATCGTTGATCGTATATTTGTAAAATTTTCAAAGGGCTACGCTGGTGTTTCGTGGCAGCCATAATCATATTTTATATATATAAAAAAACATTTCTTAAATTTATTTTTCAATATTTTCGGTGAGTCTTGTGATTACGGAAGAGTTAATGAGTTTATTCGTAAAGCTCTGGACAATTCATGCAAAGATGGTAAATTGTAACCACACATGTTTTTAAACACAGCAGCATCGTCGATACCCTGGCTAGTGCAACATTTAAGGAAGGATTTGTTTGAAATTGACTTCAAAGATAAATGGCCGCGCGAGAAATTGTATTTAAAGATTCTTAAAAACTAAATTAGGCAGGTGCGTGTGTAACGGCTATATGTTGTAACTTTAATGAATTTAACTTATTTTTTAATTGCAGCTGGATTTTTGAAGAATATAATTCATACGTGATTGCCATTATTTATCATTTAATGTTGAGCGTGACAGTTGCTTTCGAAAATATTTATTGAAATTATAATAAACTGTGATTAAAGCCTTTCTAAAAAATACAGACAATTTACTACCAAAAAGTTACTTACCAATGTAATTTGTTCAACAAATGTAACTTATATTGTTCTGATTTTAAAGACGTATTTATTTTAAGAACCTTAGGCCTAGCTTTGTTAACAAAGGCATTATACATATATACTGAATTGCTTAAAGAAATGTATAAAAAGTTAATAAATGATTCTAATATGATCTGACTGTAAAATGTTTCTGTATAATAAGTTAGGGAAAAAGAGCTCATTACTTTTTCAGTAGACGGCTGTACTGATCGATATCTCGTAAAATATCGATTAAACAATATCAGATTTAAAATAATTGGAAAGGTGAAATTTTGCTCAGTATTTTATTTTATGAAATAAATTGTGAAAAAAGTGTAAAGGTTGTTATATTGGATGTATAAACTCAAAGAGAGAGAGAGAATTTTGTTCAAATAACAGTTTTCTTTCGATGAAAGCGAAAATACATGCTAGACGGATGAAATTGTAAATGGTGTTTATGGTCCAGTGACACACAGCGTCGAATATATTTATAAAATGACAAAAATGATTGAAGTTGACTGACTTATTAGTAGTCGTAGCATCACTCAGGATCTAAAGATCGACCACAACACAATTTTAAGCCATTTGCACAAAGCTGAATCCAGATAGAAGTTCAATGTTTGGTTGCCCCGCCTATTAACACAAAAATATGATGGATCGAATTTCTATCTGTAAAGATTTGGCCAATTGGAAATGAATCTGCAAACCATTTTTAGGGATGGAGTCTTGTAATGAAACGTACTTACCACAAGAATGTGTGCTTGGTCAAAGTGTGGTGAATCAAATCAAACAGGAAGGATTTATTGTACATGTTTTGGGACTGGGAAGGAATAATTTATTGTTAGAGTCTTTCCATATAGCCAGGTACTAAATCCAAATCTCTACTGTATACAAATGAAACACTTGGAGCTAGCAACTGATCAGAAATGACCATAATTGGCCAACAGGAGATGTGTGATGTTCAATCAAAACTATGCCAGGCCACACACGTCAATCGTTGCACGCCAAAAACTCGCTGCGATTGGTTGAGAATTATTGATACATCACCACATAGTACGGAATGCACCAAGATATTACAATATTAAAAATTCCTTAGTAATAAGAAATTGGCATCAAGAGACGATTAAGAAAATTCTTTACTAGGGTTTTTCACCCATAGGTCTCAACACTTCAATTAGAGAGGCATTATAATGCTCCTTAAAAATGACAACAAATTATACTATAAATAGGTGCATATTTGACCAAAATTGGCAATCGAAAACATTTTAAGTAAAGTTGCGAAGCTTAAGAAAAGAAAACGGAATTCTTTATTCCTCACCCATTTTAAAATCATTGGATTAGAAAGAAATGTCCCAGCAGTTCTCTGAATGCATATCATACCCACTGACTTAACTGTTTTAAACAATCTTTCTAAAACTTTTTTTTTTGAAAAAAGGATATTTTTTCGTGTAGCTGACTTTATAGTCATATCCTTTGAGGTGTCTTAGCTAGTAAGCAAAATCTAAATATATATTTTAGATACCGTTGCTTCGGGTATGTCCTACCCTACGCGTGAACTTCCCTTACAGTTTTGAATTCACCAGCATGCTTTGAAATCTTTCTTTTAGTATGGCTTATCGTTGTACTTATGATGAAGAAATATGATATTTAAGTTAATTTAATAGATACAATATTTAATAGGAAGTATTACAGTATTTTCGGATGAAGAAAGTTGGTTAGTGGGGATGCTGTGATTGAATCAAATGATAAAGAGCATAATATTAAGTATGATTTCCATGTTGAAATCAATCCACATTTGGAAGAGGAAGACACTTTTGGAAATAAATGTTTGTAGGTAGAGCCGAAGAAACATTTTGGATATACTTAATTTTAAACAAGACAACTGTTATATATCTTATCCTCTATCATATGAACTTTTGAAGAAAACAATAACTATTGTTGGAACAATAAGAGATAAAATTAAAAACAAATTCCAAAATTTTAGAATTCACAGGAAAGTGTAGTTAGCTTTTGTATGTTTGGTTTTAAAAATTTGCAAAACAATTGCTTCATATACACCTAAGAATAATTGGAATTTCCTTCTACTTTAAGCAATACATATAGTGGTGATACAATAAATTCATCTACAATTCCATCAACATCAGTTTGGGTTGAAATCCGAAAAAAATACTTTTCCATAATTTATATATATAACTGAGTGAGCAATATCGTTGTTGATAAACTGACTACATCAAATTCAAAGGTTAGAAAATTTAATCATTAGACTCTACGACAGTATTTTTTGTGATTGAACTTTGCGGTGATAAATAAGGCAAACTCTATTTTAAGTCTTCAGAACCCTCCTACTGAACATCAAACTAGACACAGATTTATGAAGTATTTGAATTTCGATTTGTATAATATTGTAGAAACCATCAAGTAATGCTTACACGAGATTTTGTTTTATAAAATAAGAACCATTTAAAACATCGCACTCATTTGGAGGAGAGGTGTGTAGAAACGATAAACCGAATGCATAATAAATAGAAAAGAAAAACTTAATTTCTAAATGAAAAGTATGAAAAACATACTGAATTTCCTGTTTTCCTCCTTTTTGACCTTTGTATGCAAACTGTATGAAAAAAAATTGTAAACACCTATGGGTATGAGTTTTCCTGCGCGTGAAATTCCGCTCGTATCCTGCATGTGTTGAATGTCGTGTTAACATCTATGATAAATGTATTATATATTAAATAAGACAAATTTTTCCTACACAGACACGCATCGAAGCATCACTTTAGTGTCCGGGAAACATCTTACCACTCTGAATTGATTTCAGACATATTATGTAATCCATCTTGCAGTGCTTTTTGTAGGCGTTGTTTCCTGAAACTGAGATAGGTGGTATGACTGTGAATGAATACCTGACACTTTAATATAATAAAGAAAATGTCGTAAAAGTTGAGATAAAAGACTGAAGGGACAAAAAGCTGCTCAGTTAATTTAAAGACATTTTGCCTGCAGAAAATGGATCGCGTAGCCCAGAAAGCCAAACGTGTGAGTCGCGTTTGTAATAACATTTGTAGAGTGGTAGAATATTGAAAAGTCGAAAAATAGAAGATTATTTAAAAAAATTATTAATAACTAACTTAATTTATTGAAAGGGTGACTTTTTATGGTGTTATTAAAAAAATTTCAAAAGTTGTATGAAAATGTGGTTTAACAGAGTCAACAGAAAAATTCGGAAACGTATCTGTTGATTCATGTTAAAAAATATTTTTTATTAATTTAATTTAAGAATAAAAAAAATAATTTAATTATGACTGAATTCAAAACCCAAGTTCAGAATACAAAATATTTTAAAAATTTAATAGTTACTATGACATGAAATTTGGTAATAAGCTTCCTCAATGAAATAAGCTTAAACAATAAAGTACAGAAAAGAAAAGCAGCAAAATCACTTTTTCGAAATTTTTAGTAATAAAAAGTAGCATTATCATGTAACAAAATAACATGTTTCATGGATGGGTGTTCCTTTTATAGTGTTTATTAAAAAATATATTAAAAGTGCTGGCGAGAACGGCAATGTTTAAAAAAAAATCAACAGCAAAAATTCAGAAACGCATCTGCTGATTCATAAGCTGAAAATATTTTTCATTCATTTAATTTAACAACGAAAAATTTACTTTAGTAATTCTAAATCGTAAAGCCAAAACCTAAATTCTACGATTACTCAAATATCTTAAGAACTAAATTCGTTAGTAGAGACATGAAAAATTTGGGGGCAAGCTTCTCAATGATATAAGCCCCAAAAAGTGCAAAAAGAAATTCTCTTATTTTGAAATTTCCAGGTAATGTGTGGCATTAAATACACACAGCTGCCACCGTAGATGCAAAACCAAGGCAAGAAATAGCTCAACAAAATTTACTTTTATATAACATGTTAGCCAAGTATCAAATGATTAAATTTATGTGATTTCGTGAAGTGTGGTTCCTGCCAGAATCATTAGCCAGAGTAGTCGCCATTGTTGGAGATCACCGCTGCCACGCGCCTCGGATTATCCGGCGAGACCTTGATGGGTTCTTGGGCGCAGTAGACCGCAGCCTACCACGTTGCCAAAGTTGATCTCGGGTGGCAGCTGAGGTAATCTGGGTCAATTGTTGAGCAATCATGGACCACATGTTTTCATCTGGTGAGAGATCCGAGAGTGAGCCGGCCAGGGAAGCCATTCAATCTGGTGATTGACGAAGAACCTATGGATAAATGCAAGCCGTCACGTGTGGTCGTGCATTATCCTGCTGGAAATATGGCTGTGGCTAAAACCCGAATTTAGCGGAAAGACAACTGGCTCTTAACTTCTCGGATATGTAACGATTGGCTATTTTAAGTACCGGCAATGCGTACCAGAGGCGAGAGAGATATCCAATAACATTCCATACCATAATACCTGCTGGTGATATGTGCGGTGCATAACGCCACTGTTCAGCACCCCTCTCTCGTCAAAGATAACTTCATTTCCTTCTTCGCAGCCCACATCCTTTATTCAACGCAACATTGGCGGTGGAGATGTTCAGGTTCTGCGCCTAAGTAGACCAACTCAATATCGCCCTCGGCGGACAGACCACTTCTGCTGGGCAACCCGCGCCGAATGGTACGAGCAGACACCGAATGATGCGTTATAAGACTCAATGCGCAGGATATAAGTTTCGCAGCTTTACGATCCGTCACTCATGCGCGCTACCTCTTGCTTGTTCGCGAAGTGAGCACCGAGGTGAATGCAATCGACCACGTCGGTCGGTCGTACCCTCCGGCATCCAACGGTGCATATCCGCTTTTTACAGTTTTTGGTTTGTCCAACATGACTCACCGATTTCTCCCCGAAAGATGATCCACAATCTCGGTAGGTCAATATCCCTCCTCCGTCGAACTCAGATACTTGATCAAAAGTTAACGCTTGCTTTTACGACAACCGATGGTTTTCGGAAAACACAAATTCCCGAACTGAAATTGCTCGAAACTGTACCAAGCCTTGCAAATAAGCGATTTTGAGTAGGTATGTGCCACAGGCGCACGTGATGTGTTTGTGCGCTTAAATTCTAATCATTTACATATCTCACCTTCGCTAATGCATGTTGTAAATTTAATGTCACTTGCATGCTTCCTTCAAGGTGTTGCATTTACGTGGCCAGCAGTGTATATTCAAATATTTTGGATGTCTGAATTTTAACATTATATGATGTTAATATTCAGGCATTTAAATTGGCAGGAATATTTTTTTCTGATTAGCACCTCCTGTTCTACAGAGCTGCATCAGAACTTCAGTTTTATGATCGAGAATATTCTTACCACTAGAAAATGTTTGTAATACGTAATACATTGCAATTTTTTCATTTTGGACGACAGATAGTTCATTAAACAGCAAATCATTGTTCAATGAAGACGTCCTGGAATAATGTCTGAGTGTTTAATAAAAGTTTGCAGGTTTTCCACATTTAAAACAAATAGGGAATGCTTCTTGTAGAATTTACGGTAATTTGAGAATTAATGTATTAATCCGATGTAAGAAAAGAGTTTTAATATATGTTATCAAGTCCTCGCAACACTTCGGTATAAAATTGTGTAGTATACTATCGAGCGTCAGTTCGTAGGAGTCCACTTTGAAATCCCGCTGGTTGCTTTTACGCCTTCTAAACTTTTCACCCTTACTTAAATTGCTTCCACAACACACCACCTCACTCTACTCTCTTTGAAGCCATTACCCCTGCCTTTCCCTCAACTAGAAGGAAGATTCTTTTCTTCACTGGACTCCAAAATATCGAAACCGTTAATTCTATGTTTAATCCCTCGTCTACTGCTCGCCGCCGCTTGTCGAATAGCCACGGTGCACTCTTCTACTACGAAAATTCAACCTCATTCTTCAAGACAAATCTTATGTATCAATCGGCATATGAGAAATAAAAGATCTCAGAATAGCGTGCAATATCCTCACCATTAGACGAACTATCTGCAATTAGTTTTATAAATTTCTTAAAATGTATATATAGATGAAATCCCTGACAGCTCATCTTATAAAATGAAATTCTCTTATTTCTCCCATTTTTAATAGAAGACCAAAAAGATAACTTGATCAACTCAGAGTTTAATTATTTTAATTATATTTATTTCTCTTATTCATTTTTTCATCCAAGCCATGTTCAACTCAGTTGGACTGCAGGCTCTTTCTGTGTGTGTGTGTGTGTGATTGGATGTTTTAAGTCCCAAAACAACATTTACTCCCCAAGCAAAACTCTTGTCTGCCAATTAGATAATTCCCCCTACGTTTTCTGATTTCGACTCCTGTTAAATGATTATTTTAACGCGCTTTTTCTACTTTTTTGTTTTTGCTGCATTCGGATTTGCTAGGCTAACTCCACTCACCTTTTTAAGCTAAATTTCCCTTTTTTAAAAAGTTTTTAAAAAGCTTTTTCCTTTTTAATTTTTTTTTTCTCATCCAAGTAAACTCTATTGCTTATACTGCGAAGGTTATATTTTCATATTTTTTTTTCTTACACTGGGCAAATGGTATAATTCTTTAAAGGCATATTAAATGTGTATCACTATTTTTGTAACAATTTATTTTTACCATATATAATTTAAGCAGACAGCGGATAATTTGCTTTTTGTTTTTTTCCCAGCAACAAAGAACATATGAATTTTACATCTTTAAATGTATTAAATTCAACCACATAAATTTTATATTCTATACAAAATCCAAACACTTTGACGTTTTAGTGTCATCCGAGATATTAACTCTGATTCTCATGAAATGTAAAATATGATCCTCTTTAACAACTACTAAATCTCAAAGCTCTCGTGTTTGCTTATTGATAAATAAATTTGTTAATTAAGATGTAAATACTGAAAAATTTGAAAAGATTGACTAGAAAGAACCATTTTTCACAATACTGCTTGAGGTACTCATAAAAGCAAACTTAACTTTTTATAAATTGGTTTCGAAATTATATGATTCTACACCGTTGATCGTATAAATTTGTTATATTTTGCAAGGATGGCTACACTGATATTTTCTGGAGGCAGCCAATTTTACTTCTACGTCATTTTCATAAATTTTTCCTTTTTTCCATAAATTTTGTTTACGAAAGAGTTCATGAGTTTATACGTAAAGTCGCATATTGTACAAAAGATAGAAAACTGCAACCACTCTTTTGTTTGGAAACCGAAAATAGCATTTGACATATTTTTTTTCTTTGCAACATTTAAGAAAATGATTTGTTGAAATGCAATCCCCCAATGATAAAATGATTGAGAAGTTGTGTTCCAAAAATTTGAAAACAAAATTTGAAAAGTGTGTAAAGTAAATATCTATATATTGCAATTTTATGAATTATAACTTTATTTTTTTTTTTTTAATCTTAGATGAATGTTTGAAGAATATAACTCATGTACATTGTTAATATTTATCATTTAATGTTTATTGTGACAGTTGCTTTCGGAAACGTTTATTGATTAAATGTGACTAATTCTTTTCTTCAAATTCAGAAAACTACTACAAAAGCGCATACCACTGTAATTTGTCCAATAAACGTAATATATATTGCTCCTGATTTTTAAAAAGTAGCTATTCTCTTATCCTCCTATGTTTGCCGCCTGTTAAAAAGGCATTATACATGTATGCCGAAATGTTTACCACACAAATGAACATAATATAATTACACTACGAAGTGTGTAATTTTTTTTAATCTGGGGAAAAATTAATCCTTTGTGTTTTTTTCTGAACATTGCTCTGCTGATGAATGTCTTGCAAATTCTCGAGTAAAAAAAATCAGATTTATATTGGTTAGAATGATTAATGTTTGCCTTAAAAATTATTTTGCTGTTAATTGCTTATAATCTAATAAATTGTGGAAAATGTGTGAACGATATTAAAATTGGATGTTAACAAAAGAGAAAATTCGTTACATTTAACAGTTTTACTTTGATAAAGGCGAAAATGCATGTCAGTCGAGAGATATTGTGAATGGTGTTTATGGGACCGGTGACAGACATCGTGGTACAACGATAAAATCACAGTAAATAACCTGGCGCACCGTTGGTGTTAGTAGTCGTAGCATCGCTCAGCATCTAAAGATTGAACACAAAGCAGTTTTCAACCATTTTCAAAAAGGTGGATTCAGAAAGAAACTTGATGTTGGGGTGCCACTCTAATTAAGACAAAAATATGATGGATCGAATTTCTATCTGTGCGAAGTGTGAGCCAAATGGAATGAAATCGAATTATTTTTAAAGCGGTTGGTGACTGAGGATAAGAAACGGGTTATATAAGATAAGAATTAGTGAGTGGTCAAAGAGTGATGAAGCAGATAAAAAAGTGGTCATACCAGGAAGGTTCTACTGTGCATTTTTTGGGACTGGGAAGGAATAATTTATAATGAGTATTTTCCATATGATCTGGCTCTAAATCCAGATACCTACTGTCCTCAAATAAAACGCTTGAAGCTATCGAGAAAACAGAAACGTTTCTAATTGTCCAACAGGAGAGGTTCTGTGCTCCATCAGAAAAATGCCAGGCCACATACGTCCATATTGACTCTCCAGAGCCCCTTTGCGTTTGGTTGGGAAGTTTGGATGCTTCACCATACAGTACGAAGCTTGCACCAAGATATTACAATTTTAAAAATACCTTAGTTTAAAGAAAATGGCATTAAGAGATGATGCTTAAGAAATTCCATTACTAAACTTTCTCACCGACTATGAGAGAGGCATTACGATGCTACTTTTAAAATGACAACAAATTATAGAACAAATTGGTACATCTTTAACCAAAATTGGTAATCTGAAACACATTTGAAATAAAGTCACGAAGCTAAAGTAAAGAAAACTGATATCTTCCCTCACCCCCAACCCAATATAATTCATTGGATAAGAAAGAAATGTATATAGCATTATCTTGGCAATTTGCGCTCGGGGTATGTCATACCAAACGTCTAACTTTCTTCAATGTCTTTCTAAAACAATTTTTGAAAAGGATAGTTACTCGTGTAGTTGAGTTTCGCCGCGCTATCTTTTGACGGGTCTTAGCTTGTAAACGAAATCTAAATATATATTTTTGGATACCATCGCTTCGGGTATGACGGGTATGTTTTTCGGTAAAAGTGGAATTACATTTCTGAATACACGAGAATGCTTTAAAATATTTCTCTTGCTATGATGAAGGAATAGGACAGTTAGATTTATTTAATAAATACAGTACTTAATATGTAGTACTACATTATTTTCGGATGAAGAAAGTTAGTTGGCGGGGATGATGTAATTGGATTGATTGATGAAGAGTACAATAGCAAGTATGATTTCTATACTGAAATCGATCTTGATTTGGAAGAGGAAGACACTAATGAAAATAAATGTTTTGTTGGAAGATACAAATAAAATTTTTCGAAGAGCATATGATTAAAGATGACAACTGGTATACATTTTATTCCCCTTTAGATGAACTCTTTTGAAGAAAAAAAACTATTGCTGGAACCATAAGAGAAAATAAAAAAGAAATTTCAAAATATTTGAATTCACAGGAAAAGGTAGTTAGCACCTCTCTGTTTAAAAAAGATACACCCAACAAAATTTGGATCTAATCCTAATTTAAGCAATGCACAGGTTATACAAATGAATTCATCTACAGCTCTATCCACATCAGTTTGGGTCAAAATTTGAAATAATTTTTTGCATAAACTAACTGAATTCTCATTAAGTTACAAAAACGACCACACATTAGCTTCCGATTAAGAAATAGTAATCTTTAGACTAAAATGACAGTATTTTTTTTTGTGGTTGAACGTTGCAGTAATAAATGAGGCACATGCTTTTATGTCCTTAGAAACCACTTTTAAACGTCAAACTACACACAGATTTCAGACACTGAGAATGATTGATTTTTCTTATAAAATAGGATCCAGATGAAATATCGCGCTTATTTGGAGGAGGGGAAGTGTTTACACGATTCACTTTGTGAATGCCCTATAAGTTCAACAGAAAAACTTAATTTCAGTCTGAAGTTTCCAAAACATACCGTATTTCTTATTTTTCTCCATTTTTTTACATCTGTATACAAACAGTATAGAAAAAAACTAATACGACCAGGAAAACCCTGGGAGTTAAATCCCACTCCTTTCCTTGGTGTGGGCAATGTCATGTTAATATCTATTATAAAGGAATTACATATTAATCTGTGTGTCTCTGTGCGTCCGGTATACTTCTTACCACTGTGAATTGATAGTAATATATTATATATTCCATCGAACAGTGCTGGTAGTCGTCATTGAATAGTTTTGTTTTACTGATATTTATGAGACAAGTATAGTTATAAATTGACTCCTGGGAATCAAAGGCAAGAGTTGCGAAAACGACTGACTGGAAAGGCCAAAAGTTGATCAGTAATGCGAAGTATGTGTGCTTCCGGAGAATGAATCGTTTTAGCCTATTGCAGGAGACGGCAACATATCGGAAGATAAACTTCACTACGTACTTAACCTGTATGAAAAAGGAGGAGGCAGTATTAGTTACTTTAAAAAGATAAAAGTACACCGATTCCCTATTTTTACAAAACTAAAATTATGTTTAAGGTAATATTTTAAAATTTTCAATGTTAATCTCAGAAAAAATGAGTAAAACTCCGGAAGATATTTTTATTTCTGCACAAAAAACAAACCACTATGTCAAAATATGAAAATTAAACTTTAAAAACTTGGCGAAAAAAATTTCTTTTTACTAAGAACTTCAAAAGCACTATTCTGAATTTTATACGTTTACCGTAAATATTAAAGCTAACTTTATTTTCATAGCATTTAAGCAAAACTTTTGTACTTTCCATTTATCTTTTTAACAATTTATGACCTAAAATACAAATGTAATTTAGATACCCTAGTAGAAGTGTATCCGGACTAGAGAGAAAAGAGTGATTTTTAGGTGTTTGATATTAGGCCACATTAGAAAAACCCAAGCAAATATGGAGGAAGAAGTATTAATAAATAAACTAGATAATTTCTGCATTTAGCTTGTCAGTGATGACATTTTATCTAGCATTTTAGAGTATTTTTGCTGACTTTTTAGGAAGAAACTTTCAGACTAATTTGTGTATGAAAATTAGATATCTCCAAAACAATCCAATTGAATCCAATGGTTTATGCAACATATAAGTTATCAGCCCTTTTAGAAAGTAACAAACAGGAGTAGAATTTAAGATAATTACATTTAATCGCATTTTAGCAGTAATGCTTAAGTTAGAAAATTCAGTAGTTTTGACGAAAACTCTCTCATTAACATCACATTCATATGCTTTAAAAATATTCATTTCTTAAAGTATTTCTTATTCTGTGGTTTGTGACACTTCAGATGAATTAATGAATGTATCATTGTTCTTTAAAATTGTATTACGTATAATCTAATTCTATGACTGTACAACCTGCCAATTTTAAAAAATGTTCTTAAACTCAGCCATTTTTTAGCATTACGGTGATACTGAAAATGCTGCGAATTGACCCCTGGGTAAATATTATTAATATTTTATTTTTAAAGTATGTCTTTTTCTGTTGCTTCAGACACTTCCAATGGATTAATAAATATATAAATGAAATTAAAATGCATTACGTATACCGTATTTTTATTATTTATAGCGTGGCTCTCAGCTTGAGCAGGCTGCGGTAGCCTATTGGTCAGTTAAACTACCTCGTGGCCAGCGTGTCGTGAGTACTACAGACCATACATGCAGAAGGGCCGGATGCACGTTTAAGCTCTCCAGGGGCAAAAGTACTTACGTTGAGTGGTGTGGTCGTTATGAGATTTCGTGTCGTCCTTGTCACTTGCCCATGGTTCAAAATTTTGAGGTCCGTCGCGGCCTTATTACCTGAACAGTGCGATGTATATTCACCACCACAAAGTCATTCAAGACCCATTCAGAAAGGCCGACGGACGTTAAACTGCTTCGGCTCAAGCGCTCCCGTGGGCATAGTGTGATTCTGAGAAAGAGGAAAAGGCGTCGCTCTTCTGGCCATTTCAGACCAAAGGTCATATAACGAGGTTCCCGCAACAGCCTCTTGTTGCTTTATAGTAGGCGAAGTTAATATACTCTTTACTGGATCGACATTTACATTTATGACAATATATCTAGAATATCTGATTGTAAATGTGTTTATAATGTACTATTTATTACAGATTTGTGACACGAATGACCTGACAATATGAACTTTAATCCAAATCTTCTCAAGGAAAATCAATCAAAAATAAAACGAACTAGAAAAATATGAGTTATACGCCTTAGTAGAGGCTGCCATGGATAATGATTATGAATAGTCGATTAATGAGTTGGCCTGAGTTTGTGTTCCTGGTACCAAACGGGTATTTTAAATGTAAAATTATGAATTTAAATTATTTGTAGAGTAAAGTATAGTTCTCGATGTGTGTATATATATATATATAGTATATATATATATATATATATAGTATATATTTTATATAGTATATATATATATATGTATATATATATAGTAGAGTATATATATATATATATATAAGGAGTATATAGCAGTGAGAGTTCATATAAGCAGGTGAGCATATATATGTATATAAGCATAGAGCAGTTATATAAGTTATTACATATACATAGCGTATATATATATATACCCTAGTTCATTATGGTAATATGTGAGGCCTAAAACACAAATATATAAACATTAATAATTACAAATGCGCAGAAATGATCGTATCACAGAAGCGCTTATCATGCTGACGTATAATCTTTAATCCTCATTAAAAAATTCCATACCCCTCACTTTCATACTTACGCCCCAGCTTCATCATGTTGAAGCAACTCTGGTCACGCTCAACCCTCCTAATCTAGACCCACTACAAATAACTTTTATTTAAGATTCTTCCCGCTCTGATAAATCCCCTATCACTTTACTTAGACCTCGAAACTATTCTTCAGGTCAACAGTCATTATGTGAATTTTGGCGATTTTAACGCCATTAACACAATACGTGAACAGCTCCCACAATTCGGCCAGAGGAACTCAGCTAAAGGACTTCGCCGATCTGATGGATCTAGAAATACGACCTGATACCCCTACCAGGTACGGGTATAACTTGCAAAATACTTTAGACATTGCATTAACTGGAAATTTTAACTTCCCATTCACGATGCATCCCCCTAGCTGAGTTACCATCTGATCATAACCCTGTCCTTTTAAATTTTTCTCTTCATCCCCAATTCATCAAGAAAAATCCTAGAGCAATTACCACCTGTTGGTTTCTTTTATGCAGCACTTAATAATAATATTCATCTTGAAAATTATACAAATATTAATAATAACCCGGTTATTTTGGAGAATAAAATTACTAACTTTTCTGAAGCCATATGTTCCGCTCCATTCTACCTCCTCGCAACCAGTCAGAAACACTCGACACGCATACACCCCAAGTCATATCGAGGATCTGATTTCTCGAAAAAATCGCGTCAAGAAAACTTTTTCAAACCATTAATTTAATCCAATTCAGAAAACAGACACAAACAGACTACAAGCACAACAAATTAAGTTAAACTCAAAACATCACAAGACACCAAGTTTCTCCTCGTGTAGCTGAACAGTGCACGTTAATATTCAAATCAATCAATCAAAATCGGAATATGGCTCGCAGAGCGAGCCCTCATCCCATAATGTAGCATATTAATGGTGCCTGTGGTAGTAGCGTCCTTGCTGAGAGGGAACAATCTGATTGGCGAAAGAAGCAGAGGAAAGAAGGTGTGTGGTTAACTGCAGCCTGAGTTGGTAAAGTGTGAATGGTGGTGAGAAGTGGAAAAGTTCATCCTTGAGTGGCTCAGGAGCCTGGCTTCCTTCTTTTGATTTTCTGGCTAAGGGGATGATTGAATTGTCATTGGATTACGCCCTGAGAATTATGAGAGGAATACAGCACGGGGAAGTTGCCTGTGTGTGTTTATAGCAAACCAAATAATTAAGTTAAATAAATGAAATTTAGCAGTTCATTTGCCAAAAGGCAAATGAAGTTGAATTTGATGTTGGCAGGGTTATAAGAGTCAAGAAGAATTCTCCCTTGGTCTCTTAGTATTGTCACAAGGAGGAGTATAGTTTTCAAATTGGAGGATGTGATAAATATTAGTGGATTGGAAGAGAATCAAAAATTTGGTGTGCTATTTTTAATAAAAATTTTAATGGTTGGCAGTTTAAGTAGTTTTATAGATATCAGTTTATGTACATATTCGCAATGAACAATCATGCGAATAGTTTTATTTTATGATATTTCAAGCATTTTAATATTATTTGCAGTATACCCCCACAGGACAACCGTAATCATGATGGGCCGCAAAACGACTGTGTAGAGAAGTACCTTTGTTTTCTACTGTCATGTTAGAATTCCGGGCAAAATTAGGGGCTATATTAATCTTAATGCGTTCCGAATTTATTTCTGTGCATGTGGAGCAGTGTTGTTTCCCCGTGAGCTTATTGTCGAGTAACAAGCCTAAGTAAATTGTGTTTTTTTGAGACCATTGTAGTGGTGTGGAAATATAGTGTGGGTGGGGATGCAGATTTTCTCTTCCTTGTAACAATACTGCAACCGTTTTATCAATATTGAGTTTAATTTTCCACTATTAAAGTATGATTCGGTTGTAATGTGTTAAGTGGTTGTTAAGTGCCTTGTGATGTCAAGGTTGTGTTTTTATATGTAGCCGCTATGGCAGTATCAGTTCAAGTGAAAACATTTAGACTGGTGTGTGGGTGAGTTGGTATGTCATTGATGTAGATATTGAAGATAATTAATCCGCGAAAGAGAACCCTGCAGCCCGTAATATTGACTTTGTAAATGCTAAATAGAGTATCCTTGATGCGCAATTTCTGATAAGATGTAATAGTGAGGTAGGAGTTAATCATATGACTGATAGGTGGGAAGTTATAAATAATAAGTTTATAGATTAGTCCACTAATCCAGACTCAATCAAATGACTTCTTGGATGTTCAGGAAGACAGCTCCACTTTGAATAAGCGACGGATGATTGATGGATGATTTTATGAAGAGGTACCTAGATTCTGCGTCAGTAACCTTCAACCCTATCTGGCTATTATCTGGATGTTCATGGTGTTGCAGCTTTGTTGGGAGGAGGGCGTGACTTCAGGAGTGGAGTACCAATGAGAGGTGCTGTAAGGTGGGATTTGATTGGAAGTTGAAGTGAGCTTTAAACTGCACTAACTTTGACTTCGAAGAAGAATTATTCTAATTTTTAGTTTATTACTTTAAAGACAACTATTATAAAGAGAAAAATAATTAGGAGGGAATTCTAAGCATAAAAGGTGTTCTATCCATGACAGCTTCTGCTAGTAGTAAGGTTTTTCTTCGTCCGAATTTGCATTTTAAATTTAGAGAGAAGATCGAGAATTTTAGGATTTTTCTTTACTAGGTTTGAAATGACATTAAAAGTTCCAGAACTTGTATTAAGTCAGAGGTATTGGTTTTCTTGGCTAAGGAATCCGGGGAATCTTTTCCGTTTAATTTTTTTTTCATTATTAGTAGAGGTTTGACTGGGGATTTTCTCCACTAACAATGTTATGAAAGAAATTCCTTTAATCCATTTACTGGCGAAATTTTTTCTTTTCTATTGGATCAACGAAGGGGCGCACCTTTTCTTTGTCAGGGGAATTTTGACATTTTGTATAACATGCCGAATGACCGTAGCCCCTCGCAGTTAATACAAAAGGGTTCAACCTTTTCTTGATTTGGCAGCCCCACTTGAATGTTTTATTTTTTCGTATTTATATCGAAGCTACACCGTTGATCGTATATTTGTAAAATTTTCAAAGATCTACGCTGGTGGTTCGACACAGCCATAATCAAATTTATATAAAAAACATTTTTAAATTTATTTTTCAATATTTTCGGTGAGTCTTGTGATTACGGAAGAGTTAATGAGTTTATTCGTAAAGCTCTGGACAATTCATGCAAAGATGGTAAATTGTAACCACACATGTTTTTAAACACAGCAGCATCGTCGATACCCTGGCTAGTGCAACATTTAAGGAAGGATTTGTTTGAAATTAATTTCAAAGATAAATGGCCGCGCGAGAAATTGTATTTGAAGATTCTTAAAACTAAATTAGGCAGGTAAGTGAACTTGTCGTTATAATGTCTTGAAAATTTTCTCATAAAAAAAATCAGATTTATATTGGTTAGAATGATTAATGTTTCCCTTTAAAAAAAATTATTTTGTGTTAATTGCTTATAATCTAATAAATTGTGAAAATGGTGAACATTTAAAAATTGGATGTTAAAAAAAGAAAAAATTCGTTACATTTAACAGTTTTTATTTTATAAAAAATGCATGTCAGCGGTTTTTTTGTGAATGGTGTTTAGGGACCGGTGACGGAATCGTGGAAAAAACGATAAAATCACAGTAATAACCGGGCCCTTTTTGGGTTAGTAGTCGCACGCTCAGCATTAAAATTGAACACAAAGCAGTTTTTCAACCATTTTAAAAAAGGGGTTCAGAAAGAAATTGATTTGGGGTGCCACCTAATTAAGAAAAAAATATGATGGATCAATTTCTTCGTGCGAAGTGTGAGCCAAATGGGAAAAATCGAATTATTTTTAAAGGGGTTTGGGGATGGGGGAAAAGAAAGGGGTTAAAAAAGATAAGAATTTGAGGGGTAAAAGAGTGATGAAGCAGAAAAAAAGTGGTCATAACCAGGAAGGTTCTACTTGTTTTTGGGGGCTGGGAAGGAATAATTTATAATGAGTTTTTTCCATATGATCTGGCTCTAAAATCCAGATACCTCCCCCTCAAATAAAACGCTTGAAGTTAAAAAAAACGAAAGTTTTAATTGTCCAACAGGAGAGGTTCTGTGCCCATCAAAAAAATGCCAGGCCCAAATACGTCCATATTGACCCCCCAGAGCCCCTTTGCGTTTTTTAGTTTGATGCTTCACCTCTCAATTCCCCAAAGATATTCAATTTTAAAATACCTTTTTAAAAAAAAAAGAGATGATTTAAGAAATTCCATTACAAACTTTCCCCCGACTAAGAGAGGGATTAGATGCTACTTTTTTAAAAAGACAACAAATTATAGAACAAATTGGTAACTTTAACCAAAAATTTGGGAAACGAAACATTTGAAATAAAGTCCCAAGCAAAATAAAGAAAAAGATATTTCCCCCTCCCCCAACCCAAAAAATTTATTGGGTAAAAAAAAATGTATATAGCATTATCTTGGCAATTTTTGGGGTATGTCAACCAAACGTCTAACTTTTTTAATGTCCTTCTAAAAAAATTTTTTTAAAAGGATAGTTACTCGGGTTGAGTTTGGTTTTCTTTTGACGGGTCTTAGCTTTAAACGAAAAACTAAATATATATTTTTGGGTACCATCCTTCGGGGATGACGGGGATGTTTTTTCTTTGGAATTACATTTCGAATAAAGAGGTTTTTTTAAAAATTTTTTTTTTTGCTATGATGAAGGAATAGGACAGTTAGATTTATTTAATAAATACAGTACTTAATATGTAGTACTACATATTTTCGGGTGGAAAATTAGTTGGCGGGGGTGATGTAATTGGATTGATTGATGAAGAGTCAATAGCAAGTATGATTTCTATACTGAAATCGATCTTATTTTGGGGAAGAGGAAGAAAATTAATGAAAATAAATGTTTTTTTGGGAAGATACAAAAAAAAATTTTTCGAAGAGCATATGATTAAAGATACAACTGGTATACATTTTTTTCCCCCTTTAGATGAACTTTTTTGAAAAAAAAAAAAACTTTTAAAGGGAAAACCAAAAGAAAAATAAAAAGAAATTTAAAAATTTTTAAATTCACAGGAAAAGGTTTAGCACTCTTTTTTTAAAAAAAGATACACCCAAAAAAATTTTGGGATCTAATTCCTAATTTAAGAAATTTTACGGTTATAAAAATGAATTCATCTACACCCCTTTTATCCACACCGTTTGGGTCAAAATTTAAAAAATTTTTTTTGCATAAACTAACTAAATTTTCTCATTGTTAAAAAAGGGACCACACTTTAAATTTCCCGTTTAAAGGGGAAATGTAATTTTTTAGATTTAAAGACATTTTTTTTTTTGTGGTTGAACGTTGGAAAAAAATGAGGCAATGCTTTTTTTCCTTTAGAAAACCATTTTTTAAACGTCAAACTACACACAATTTCAGAAAAAAATTTTTAAAAAAGAATAAAATTGAATTTTTTCTTAAAAAAATAGGATCCAGATAAAATTTGCGCTTATTTGGAGGAGGGGAAGTGTTTACACGATTAAATTTTTTGTAAATTTCCCCCAAGTTCAACAGAAAACTTAATTTCAGCCCCGAATTTTTCCAAAACATACCGTTTTTTTATTTTTCTCCATTTTTACATCTGTATACAAAAGTATAGAAAAACCAATACGACCGGGAAAACCCCGGGGAGTTAAATCCCACCCCCTTGGTGTCTGTCATTTTAAAATTTATTAAAAAGGAATTACATATTAATCTGTGGGTTCGGGGTCCGGTAAAATTTTACCACTGTAAATTGATAGAAATTTTTAATTTTCCCATCGAACAGTGCTGGTATTCGTCATTGAATAGTTTTGTTTTACTGATATTTTTTAAAACAAGTATATTATAAATTGACCCCTTGGGAATCAAAGGCAAGAGTTGCGAAAACGACGACTAAAAAGGCCCAAAAAGTTGATCAGTAATGCGAAGTATGTGTGTTTCCCGGGAGAATGTTTGTTTTAGCCTATTGCAGGAGACGGCAAATTTTTCCCGGAAGATAAATTTTCATTTACGTATTTAAACCCTTTGTATGAAAAAAGGGGGGCAGTATTAGTTACTTTAAAAAGAAAAAAGTACCCCGGTTTCCCTTTTTTTACAAAACAAAAAATTATTTTTAAAGGGAAAATTTTTTAAAAAATTTTAATTTTAACCTCAAAAAAAATGAGAAAAACCCGGAAGATATTTTTATTTCTGACAAAAAAAAAACCACTATGTAAAAATATAAAAAATTAAAATTTTAAAAATTTTAAAAAAAAATTTTTTTTACTAAGAACTTCAAAAGCACTATTCTAAATTTTTATACGTTTACCGTAAATATTAAAGCTAATTTTTATTTTCATAGCATTTAAGAAAACCCTTTTTTGTACTTTCCATTTTTTCTTTTTTAAAAATTTATGACCTTTAAAAAACAAAAAGTAATTTTTGATACCCTTGAGAAGGTATCCGGGCTAGAGAGAAAAAAGTGATTTTTTGGGGTTTGATATTAGGGGCCCCATTAAAAAACCCAAGCAAATATTTGGGGGAAGAAGTATTAATAAATAAAAATAGGGTAATTTCTGCATTTGTTTTATGATTTAAATTTTTTCTAGCATTTTAGAGTTTTTTTTTTTGACTTTTTGGGAAAAAACTTTTTGGGGTTTAAATTTTTGTATGAAAATTAGATATCTCCAAAACAATCCAATTGAATCCAATGGTTTATAAAATATAAGTTATCAGCCCTTTTTGAAAGTAACAAACAGGGAGAATTTAAAAAATTACATTTAATCGCATTTTAGCAGTAATGCTTGGGGTTTGAAAATTTTAGTAGTTTTGACCAAAACTCTCTCATTTTAAAATCACATTCATATGCTTTAAAAATATTCATTTCTTTAAAATATTTCTTATTCTGTGGTTTTTTAATTTTGATTTTAAATTTAAAGAATGTATCATTGTTTTTAAAAATTTTATTACGTATAATCTAATTTTATGACTGTACAACCTGCCAATTTTAAAAAATGTTCCTTTAAAATTACCATTTTTTTTCATTACGGGATACTGAAAATGTTTCGGGAATTTACCCCCTTAAAAAAATATTTTTTTTTTAAAGTATGCCCTTTTTTTGTTGTTTTGGGCACTTCCAATGGATTAAAAATATATAAATGAAATTAAAATTTCATTACGTATAAGTATTTTTTTTTTTATAGCGTTCTCTCAGCTTTTTTGGGGCCGGTAGCCTATTGGGCAAAAAACACCTTCCCTGGCCCCGGGGTCGTGAGTACTACAGACCATACGCAGAAAGGGGCCGGGTGCACGTTTAAGCCTCCAGGGGCAAAAATACTTTCGTTAAATGGTGTGGTTGGAGATTTCTGTCGTCCTTTTCACTTGCCCATGGTTTAAAAATTTTTAGGTCCCCGGGGTTTATTACCTGAACAGTGCGATGTTTTATTCACCAAACAAAGCCCTTCAAGACCCATTCAAAAAAGGCCGACGGACGTTAAAAATGCTTGGCTCAAAACGCTCCCGTGGGCATAGTGTGATTCTTTTAGAAAGAGGAAAAGGGTCGTTTCGGCCCTTTGGGCCAAAAAGGGCATATAACGAGGTTCCCGCAAAAGCCTCTTTTTTGCTTTATAGTAGGCGAAGTTAATATATTTTTTACTGGGTCGACATTTTTTTTAAATTTTTAAAGAACAAAAATAAAATTTTTTAAAAAATCTTGGGTTTTAAATTTGTGTTTAATTTTAATGTAAATTTTTTTTTTATTACAGATTTGTGACACCCAATGACCTGACAATATGAACTTTAATCCAAATCTTCTCAAGGAAAAAACAATCAAAAAAAAACGAACTAAAAAAAAGGAGTTATACGCCTTAGAGAGGTTTTAATGGATAAGATTATGAATAGTCGATTAATGGTTGGCCTGAGTTTGTGTTCCTAAACCAAAGGGGATTTTAAATAAAATTTATGAATTTAAATTATTTTAGAGAAAGAATTCCGATGTGTTATATATATATATATATATATATATATATATTATATATATATATTTTATATATTATATATATATATGATATATATATATAATATATATATATTATATATAATATATAATAATATATAAATAATATATATGTATAAAAATAAATTATATATATATATATATTTATATATATAATTAGTTCAAGGAAAAGTGGGGCCTAAACACAAATAAACTTTAAAAATTCAAATGCCAGAAATGATCGTATCACAGAAGGACATGCTGGGGGGGAAATTTTAACCTCATTAAAAAATTATACCTCATTTTCATATTACCCCCCAGTTCATCTGTTAACAATCTTACGTAAACCCCTCCTAATTGCCCCAATAAAAAATTTTTATTTAATTTTCCCCCTTGATAATTATCCTTTATTTTGACCTCGAAACTATTTTTTTCAGGTAAACAGTAAATTTGTAAATTTTTGGCGATTTTAACGCCAAACAAAATACGGGGAAAGCCCCCAATTCGGCCAGAGGAACTCAGCTGGACTTCGCGATCGAGGGATCTAGAAATAACCCGATACCCCCCGGGTGGGTAAACTGCAAAATACTTTAGACATTGCATTAACTGGAAAAACCCCCCATTCACTTTGCATCCCTATGAGTTACCATCTGATAAAACCCCTGTCCTTTAAATTTTTTCTTAAATTCCCCAATTATCAAAAAAACCCTAACAATTCAGTTGGTTTTTTTATAGCCCCTTAATAATAATTTTCATCTTAAAAATTTTAAAAAAATTTTAATAACCCGGTTTTTTTGGGAGAATAAAATTTATAACTTTTCAAGCCATATGCCCCGCCCATTCTACCCCCCCGCAAACCAGTCAGAAAACTAACGCATACCCCCCAAGTCATACAGGATCTGTTTTCCCCAAAAAAATGCCAAAAAATTTTTCAAACCAATTAATCCAATTCAAAAAACAGACAAAAAAACTACAAGAAAAAATTAAGGGAAACCAAAAATCAAAACAGTGGAAAACTAAACTTGAAGTTTCCCCCAACACGCAGGAAATACCCTTTTGGAAAATTTAAAAAAATTTTAAAAGAAAACGCCAGATATTTGCTTTTAAATATTCCGGGTCGCTATAAGAGCCCTGAAAGCAAACCTATATCTAAACTCTTGAAAAAACCCCAGAAAACGACAGCCAAGTAATTTAACACTTCAATTTTTTGACGTCCCTAAAGCCCGGGAAAAATCCCTTACCCCCTTTCCCCTTTACCCCCCCTTCAATCCCCATGAAATTTCTTTAATAAATAAGCAAAAACAAAAGTCCCCCGGGAAAAAACAAATAAAAAAAAATGATCAAATTTCCCCCAAAAAACAGTTTTTACCATTTTTCAACAAAACTTCCAGGGGCTTTCAACAACTGGAAAAAATGCCATTATTTCCCTTTTAAAAACCCAAAACATTCATCAACCCAAAGTTTAGGGCCCCTTTACTCCCAAATTTTGGGAAAAAATTTCAGAGCACATATTCTCAAAATAGAAACAATTGTATATTTATGATACTAAAAATAATTAACCAAAAACAATATGGCTTCACTCAAAATTCCTATTGTATCCTCCTCAGATCAGGGGAAAAATTTCCGCTGGGTTTAAAAAGGCAGATCCAGGAAATGCTTTCTTGGATATCCAGGGTTTTTACCGTGTCGGGGAGGTGGTCTATTTATAAATTAATTATTTATAACTTTCATCCCTTAAACATATAATAAATTTTACCTTTTTAAACAGGGAATCGGTCAAGTAACAATACACCTTAACTACAACATAAATATTTGATTTACGGTCCCTTCCCGGCCCAATTTTTTTTTAATCTATACATAAACGAAAGCCCACACATCCACAAACAATGATAAACCCCTATGCTGACGACACATGTATAACGGCCTGTTACAAAAAAACAAAACAATTAAAACCCGTTAAATAAAACTTTTTCCGGAGAATTTTTAATACATGGAAATAAAAAACAATGTCGAAAAACGGTTTTTTGCTTTTTTTCCAGAGAAGAAAGCCTTAAACCCCCCACGCATACCCCCAACACTAATGGCTCAAAACAAAATATTGGGGTGTTTAGATAAAGCATTTCTTAAACACCACATTCTACATGCAAGAAATAAATTGGGTACGCTTAATTAATTTTACCCATAATTAACCGAATTTGATATGAGACTCTAACAACAAGGTACTTTTTCACTGCTGTTTTTCCCCTTTTAATTTTCTTGTTTTGTGTGGGGTTACGCAGCAAAAATTAAAATTAAAATTTTAAGTCCGAAAATTTTTTAGAAATAAACTAAGGGGGTACAAAAGAAAAAAACCTACATCTTAAAGCCCCTTTTAATTAAACTTTTAAAACTTTTTTTCAAACCTTTAAAATTTTTTAATAATCTCCCCAAAACCAAAAAATTAAATTTAAAAAATTCAAAATTTCCATTAATTAAAACTAAGACCCCGAAGAATACCCCGTATTCTTTAACCCCTAATAGTATTTTTTTCCAATCACCTATTGAAAATGCAAAAATATTATTCAAATTTTTTCCATATTTTTTTCTTTAATTTTTTGAATTTTGACATTTAAAAATTTTTTCATCGCTACCCCCCCAGGCAAGAACCCTTTTTTCAATTTCCCCCCAAATTTGGGGGAGCCATTTTGAGAGCTTTCACTTATTGCTATCAACTAATAACGGTGTTTACGCTACAGCCCCCCGTTGACGTCAAAAATTTCAGGACTTTTTCCACCCAAATAAAAAACATACCCCAGACGTGACGCCATTCGCCTGCATTATCCACCCAAATTTAGGAACTTTTTTTTTCCACTGTTTTTTCCACTTTCAGCGAAAAAATTTCAGATAGGGGGTGAAGGGTCATTGCAGATCCATATCCCCGTGACGGAAGAAACGAAAAAACGAAATGACCTGAAGAAATTTGTTATTCTTGATATTTTATTAGAAGAGGCACTTTTGTTGATGCCAAATTTTTTAAATAAGTTTACAATTTTTAAATTGCAGTAAACGATTTTGAAACCCAACCCGCCGCAAATAGCATTTTTTTTATTATTCGTTGAAGTTACAGGAATTATGTTACAGATATTCCAAAATGTCACTGGAAGCAGTGTAAGCATCATCCATTGAACTGAGCATTTATTTTCTTTGTACGAATTAAACGTCATGATAAGTTGTTTACGTTGGAATTAAACTTGTAACACAACCCCTGAGAAAAAGTTCGGTGAATAGTCCTGTAACATAAACGTAGATAAAATATGAAAGTTGCATTACTGTCCTTCGAAATAGTCACCACCCATTACTATGCACCACTGAGATCTGCTATATATGTCCTGGAAACTTTGCAAGAAGTATTTTTTTTGGGGATGGATTTCAAAAGCCTTGCCTTTTTTCGTTTATGTTAGGGATTTAGTAAATATAGATTTCTTCTCAGCTCTAAATTCTGAATAACGATTTGTCACACGGATTCACAGTTAAACTGCAGTTTATCAGCTATCATGCAGAGTTAATTAACGATACTTAATTATTCATTTCTTCACTTTCTGAATGTTTTCGTCAATGATAGAGGTCGCCAGCTTTTTCTTATACGAAGGTTGTCAGAAACCCTTTCCAGCTTTTCGAAGACGTGCGAACCACTCGTACGCACAATTCATGGACAATGCTTATCGTAAACACGTACCAGCATCGCATCCAGGGAATTTATCATGGGGAGAAGTGACTTGTTAAGTTATCCGTCTACTTGCGATAACTTTCTTTTTCTAAAGAATGGAAATATATAGATTTTTTTGAGATTTTTACATTTATTTAATACATTTTAAGATAAAAGGCTAAAATCAAGAAGATAAAAATAAATTATTAATACTGAAATGGGAAAAAATGGTTAAAATTTGACAAATACGGCGCCCGCTCTGTCTAAATATTAAATGCAAAAATTTTCAGCTTTTATGATTTACTTTGCTAATCCTTTTTGAAATGATCTTCAGGATAAGAAATACTTTAATTTTTAGAAAAACTAGAGGACTTTATCTTAGTTATTATGTGAAATTGCATAAAAAACAGTGTTTATATTCATCAAGATCTGTAAATTTTGTAATAAAACAGTGGTTGAGAAATCTGAATGCTACAACACTTCTACTGCGTTGTACAGAACATTCAGAAACATTTCATCAAATTATTTTAAAAACTCTTTTAAGCAATCGCTGTTTCCGTTTGATCTTTTCGAAAGAAAAAAACACATTTCGATTAAAACTCATTTTAAAGTTTAACTTCTTATGTAAAGTATTAACATCCGCTTTTACTTAAACACTTGTAGTATTAAAACTAAAACCTCATTGAAGTGTTTACAAAAAAATAAAATAAATAAATGAAAATTTCAAGAAAAAGTAAAATTGCTACTTACAGACACGAATACGTTTTTCAACATAGTCCACAGCAAAATTCAGTAAACGCATCGATTAATGCAGAATAATCTTCTGGGCGCAATGCCAGCCCTCGAACATACAATACCCATTCCTTGCAATTTTTAGGAAAATCGATTAACACACGACACTAAGGGAACTGAAATATTGTTACGTGTTAAAGGACATTCAAGAACAAACATATACTAAACAAAATTAAGTTAATTGAAGTACATTTTACTTACATTGATATGTATATATGCATATTTTAATAAAAATTAATGAAACAAAATATTTCACAAAAGAACTGAATGAAAAATAACATACAATTTAATAATACCAAACTGTTTACAGTTTTATTCTTCGTATTCTGTTTTAGATTAACAACCTTAAGAAGCGTCATCTTCATTTTAAGTGCAATCGCTTGCTTTTCCTCTGAACTCTTTGCCCATTGTGATTGTAAAGAAAAATTTCGAAACTAAAATAATATTAATAATAACGTGAATCCAACTCATTCACTTTTACTCACACAACGATGCTCTCTTTACCGAATTCCAAAGCGGATGAGAGATGAGATATTTTTGTGCAGCATTTGTAGGGGTGAAAGTAGCTCAGATAAACAAAATTGTTACGTGATACACGTTATTCCGAGGATATTTCGAAGCCAAGCGTTCCTCCGTGTTATGAAACATGCAAAAACTTTCATTTCACACCTTTTTTTAATCTCGCCTGCGTGGCTAGAATTTTCCGTATTATATCCATTTCCTAAGAAACCTTTTTATGTTAAGCGATTTTCATTTAGCGCTAAGAGCAAAAAACTCAAGCAAACACATAATAGTTTGTCGGTACCGTTAAATTATTTCGTGATAACCGATATGTCTTCTGAAACGTTTTCGCGTTAAGCATATTTTTCAGTGTTTACGCCATCGTGAACACGTGCAGTGACTTTTTGATACATATTGCGGACGAATCCCAACCTGCACTTCTGAGTACAATTACGTCACCCTGTTGTTGTTATTTATACCACCCCGCCACCTATTTAGCGTACCCCCATTCTGCACAAAGGCACTATACATTTAAAAACATCCATACCTTCTCCGGGATTCGAGCCCAAGTCCTACGGCACAGCAGTCAGCGTCACTAACTACTTTGTCTATTTGCTAGAAATGCTTTAGTAGAATAAGATCTAGCATCTTTGATACGATACATTCGAAGATCTTTGATACGATCTTTGATATACGATCTTTTTAATATACGATACGCGCGCGCGCGATCATAGATCTATACGATCTTTGATACGATTCATTGTCGATTCTACGACAACAAATATGCCCACTTAATCGATTTTACTTCTCAAAATATTAGTACGGAATTTTCTGTCTGTCTTTCCTTTATATTACACCAAACCAGTGGGGGACAATTGTGCATTCCAATACATTTGCATTATTCGTTGAGCTGCTTCAGTTTTAATTTTTGGCATCTCTTCCTAGCTATACATTTTTAGAGTTGCCTTTTTACTGTCATGTGGTTTATTTTTCTATTTTTCAATTCCTACTATTAGTTACCAATCATCTTATATATATCTTGTGTTCAACGTTTCTATCTTTAATAAAATACATTTTAAAGCGCTCAGTTGAGCTGAAATTTTGTATACACGAGTATTTTAGATGACGATAATTTAATTATAATTAGTAAAATTTATTGATCAAAACTAATTATTCAAAGCATTACAGAAACTATCAAGTGGCATCATTTTTGGCGGCTTAGTGACCCTTTTGGCGACTTGTGTCAAAACTTTAAAAACGTTTTTGTCTCATATTTGAAAGCGCTCATTTTACCTCAAATTTAATACATGATTGTTTTGGTAGACGATACGATAATTTAATTATAATTAATTAAAATAAATTGACTGTGAAACTAATTTTTTAAAGAATTACAAATACAGTCATGTTGTCTTCATTTTTAGTGACATGGGTCAAAACTTTAAAAGAGTTTTTTTTCACGTTTTAAAATATTCAGTAGATCTGAAATTTTATATACACGATTGTTTTGGATGGCAATACGATACTTTAATGATAATGATTAAAATTTAATTGTCACTTCATGTTGTGATTCTGTCATATGTATGTACATAGTTATATTAATTTTAATTATTTGATAAAAAAGTAACTAAAATAAATTTTTTCTTTGTTGACCTAAGTAGGAATTGACTTTAAAAAGTTTCTTTTATACTAGTTGTTCCATTTATTTCTTCAGAAACAACCTATTGTTGAATAATCAAATGATTTATTCAACGTAAAAATTACTAAAACTAAAATTTAAATATACTTTTATTTAAATTGTATCTGACACATTATTTTCCATTTTAATAATATATTTATCACGTAAATGTATAAAATTGACTGACAGTGTTCTAATTAAAATGACAAGGATATTCTCTTTGAATACAAAATACAGCTCACAAAATTTTGAAAAAAAAGGAATTAGTCAATAAATTAGATATAAAATAAAATTCTAGAAATTAATTTAAATGTAAATATTGAGGTAATATTTGTTGCTTAGACAGAGTAATTTCAAATAGCAGTTAATTGGTGTTTTACGTGTTTCAAGCATAAGAAAATTTATATTTCATTAGTTTAATGTAAATATTTCAAAGTACAACGTTAGCATATTTTCATCAGGCCTTTTAAATAAAAGCAATGGGAAAAAGTTCTTCTGCATACTCACCCTCCATAAAATTTTATCTCTATATCAGAATTCCTAGACAATATTATTCTAATAAAATTTCTCAATCTGTAACTAAAAAATCGCATTTGTATAGTCAATAATATAATAATTCTTACCACTTTTCTGAAATATTGTTACTTACAATAGCAACGATGTATTTACGCATTGTTTTACGTTGTATAAAATGCGCTAGAAAAAATATTGTAATATGTATTTTACCTGCATTTTTAATGTGTGTTCGTATTATTCTGCAATAAAATACTAGCTGTTTGAATATTAAATCAATGAGTTAAGAACTTGAATAATTGACGGATGATTGACGGATGATTTTGTGAAGAGGTACCTAGACTGCGTCAGCAGTTTTCAACCCTCTATCTGGTATTCCCAAAGTTCATGGTGTTGCAGCTTTGGTTGGGAGAGGAGGGCGTGACTTCGGAGTGGAGAACCAATGAGAGATGGTGGGAGGTGGGCTTTGATTGAGGTTGGGAAATGAGCTTTTAAACTGCACTAGTTTTGACTTCGAAGAATTATTCTAATTTTAAATTTATTATTTTAAAGACAACTAAATTTTAAAGAGAAAATAATTAGGGAGGGGAAATTTAAAGGTTAAAATAATATAGATTAAACTTTTTCCATGAGAGCTTCTGCTAGTAGGCAGGTTTTTTTTTTCGTCCGAATTTGCATTTTTTAAATTTGAGAGAAGATCGAGAATTTTTGGATTTTTCTTTACTAAGTTTGAAATGACATTAAAAAGTTCCAGAACGTATTAAGTCAGAGGTATCATTTTCTTGGCTAAGGAACCACGGGGAATCTTCTTTTCTGTTATCATTTTTATTTTCATTATTAGTAGGTTTGACTGGGGATTTCCCACTAACAATGTTAGGAAAGAAATTCCTTCTTTAACCCCCACGGGCGAAATTTTTTTTTTTCTTTGGGATCAACGAAGGAAACCTTTTCTTTGGGGGGAATTTGGGACTTTTTGTAAAACATGCTGAAGGGGACCGTAGCCCCGAAAAGTTAATAAAAAAGGGGGTTTTCCCTGTTTTTCTTGATTTGGTAGTTTTTGGTGCGGTTTTTTACCGCTTTTTAAAAATGGGGGTTTTGGGAAAAAGTTCGGGGCAGTAGGGAAAAGTTATTTTAAGGGAAGTTTTGGGGTTTTTCCCTTTCCTTGGAGGTAACCATCAATTTTCAATTTGTGGAACCAAATTTTTGAAATCAAATATTTTGTATTATTGGGCTTTTTGGGGAGAAGTATTAGAAAATATGGAAGGGTTTTTTTTTTTTCGAGATAAGCTGGGGGTACAGTTTTTTAATTAAAAAACCCCTTCTTCTACTAAATCTTTTTGTGAAAATTTCGATTTTAGAAACTCGGGGGGCCCTTTTTTATTACAGTTTTTATCGGTTTGTCAGGTTTTATTAAAATATAACCAAATTCTTTATCCGCTTTCAAGAATGGATAAAGTTCGAATATTCTTCAAAATCATTTGTAAAATTTTTTAAATTTCCCCGGGCAGTTCTTTTGGGGAAATTTTTTGGGGAAATTTTTTCAAAAATTTAATTTTAAATTTTGACCCGGGAAAATTTTTTGTTTTTAAGCATGACGGGGGGGAAGTTTAATCGAGGGAGTAACACATTGGAAGTTACATTTTTTAATGGGGAGTGGATTTTTTAAATCCCCCCTTAAGTCCGGGGGAAATTTTTTTTCCCGTTTCTGGGGAATCCTGGTTAGTGACGGGGAAAGGGCCTGGGGGGTTTTTTTTGGGAAAAAGAAAAACCTTTTCCCGTGGATTCCTTGTTTTTTTTTACGTTTTTACATAATTTTTTCTTTTAATTTTTAACCGGTTTTTTTCATCCGAAATGGGATTGTTAGAATTTATTTCTTCAATTTACCAAGGTAGGGGTTTTATGCTCTTTGCAATCGGGCCCCCCAGTGCATGGGGAGGGTTTTAAGTCATTTACCATTTCCTTTTTTCATAGCCAGGGGTTTGGGGCTCACCCGGGTTAATTTCCCGGGAAGGAATTCCTGTGAGTAGGTGAATTTTCGGGGCTTTCATGAGAAGTGATTTTGGAAGGGCTGAGATACCAGTGACTGTATTCTAAGTTTTTCGCAGGAAATTTTCGCTTGTCTAACCTTGAATAATTATTGTGCCTTGTTTTTTTTTATTTATTAATTTTTAAATAAATGAACTGGTTATATTTAGTTAATGTATTATGAATCTAAATTAAAAAATTAAAATTTTGGAAACTTTTTTTTTGTATTTTTTTTTTTCCCCCTTACAATTTTTTTACCTCTAAAAAAATGAAAAATTTTTACGAAAAAAGGAAAATTAAAAAGAGTTTCCCCTGTTAAAATACTTAATTTTTTCCCAAAAAAAACTATACCCAGAAAAAAAAAAATTTTTTCCTATCATTTAGTTTCATTTAGAAAATATTTTTGTCTGTATAATATTCCTTTAAAAAAAAGAATCATTAGGCATCAATTTTAAATTTATCCTGAAGAAAATAAGCAAATAGGACGAGTACTAAAAGGATTTTTGTGCATGTATTTTAAAAATTCTTAAATGAATTATAGATACGAATTTTACAGTAAGGAAATTTTTTTGTTTTCAAGAAATAACGAAATTAAAAAAAATAATTAAGTCATCCCGACTAAACACTGAAAAGCAAAAATTCTTATTTTTAGGGGTTTTTAATTATCAATAATATATTATTTCCAAATCATAGTTTTAAAAAAAGCATAACCCTTGGAATTTTTTTAAATTTTTTTAAAACACAAAAAATAATTTTAAAAAAATGTTTAAACGTTAAAAAACAATTAATATATTTTTAAAATATTTTATTAACTTTGGGTTTTTTTTCTTACCTTTTGGTATATTTTTTTGCTTTTATTTGTTTTTTAAGTTGGTTGAAAGAATTTTTTTTGGGGGTGATAGTTTCTATAGCTAGTTTTTTTTGGGGAAAAGTATTTGTTCCTCTTTTTAATGAATTTGGAAACAGTATTTAACTTTTAAAAATCGCTTAGTAGGGGAAAAAATTTTTGGGTTTTTTGATTTTTTGATTTTGATATTTTAAAAACTCCAACCCTAACCTTTTTACCATGATATAAAAATATTTGATAGGATGGGGTAAAAAATGTCAAAATAAATTTTAAAAAAATAAATTCTGCTTTGGTATAGATTTTAAATTTAGGGGTTTTTTTAATTTCTACACTGATTTTTTCCCTTTTTTCCCCGAACTTTTTTTGTTTTTTGGTAAATGATGTGTTTATATGACATGTTTTTAAAACCAAAAAACCCCCACCACATATGTTTTAATTTTTAGCTTTTTAAAATTTAAATTTATTGAGGAGGTGTTTTTAGAACTTGGGGACATTTATATATCCGTGGGAAAATTTTAACCGCCTTGGTTTTAAAATTTTCCCGGGTAAAAATGAAGTCGTCACCCCAAAATCCAAAATTTTTAGGATAATTTTAACTTTTTAAAATATTTAAATAGAGCACAGGGTTCAGAATACCATAAAAAAAAAAATTAACTTAATTCTGAGGCCGATTCATGGTTCATTGATCTAAAGAGACCCCTTTGGGGTTAAAATCTCAGAAAACCCCAAAATTGACAGCAAATTGATTAGGGAAAAAATATGCAAATTTTCAATTTTTATGGAACGTTACAGAAAAAAATTTTTTTTACGCGTTACCATTTAAGGGTTTAAACATGAACGGGAAGTTAAAAAATTTTATGAAATTCAATTTGTTAACAGATACTATTAGTTAAAAAAATATTAATTAAAAAATTAAATTTATTAACCCAATATTCACCTTGGGATTGTTGAAAAAGGTTTTAAAAATGAGGTAAGTTGGAGTCGAAAAAATTTATTTTAGCCGCTCGAGAAAAACCCGGGTCTTTTCTGTTACAAAAAAGCCGGGGCGAATAATGCTTTTTTGGTTTTTAATTAAAATTTTTTCAAAAATATTTAATATATGTAATTTTCCGGGAGTATATTTATTGAACTCGTCCCTAAAACGGCTGGAAATGATTTTGATGACATTTTTTTTGGGGTTTAAATGGGTTCAAGAATGGTTTAGATTTTCAACCCGTCCAATTTAAAGGAAGTAAAATTAAAAAATATTAATTAAAAAACCCTTAAAAAGATACTTGTTTTTAATTCTCTGTGTGCTGTTTATTCGGAAAAAACCCCAAGAAAAAAAAAAAAGAGGGGGGAAGTTTCCATATTTTGCCATTTTTAAAATTTAACTATTTTTTCATTCGATCAGGCAAAAATAAATACAGAATCGGAAAGAAAACTTATTTTTCCCCCAAAGATACGGGTATATCTTTAAAAATATAATTCTTTTCGGGATGTATTTTGATAAACACCCCTGGGGAAAAAGATTTGGGTGAAATTTTTTTTGTGTAGGTTCAAGGGGTTTTGAGAATGATTTGGGTTTGAATTGGTCCCATATCCCCAATTAGTTAAAAAAGCACCCCGTAGGGAGCGCAATTTTTCCAAAAAAAAACATTAAAAAATTTTTTTTTCCACTTTTTGAGAAAAAAAACTTCAAGCCAAATTTTACTTCTACCATTTTAGATCCCAATGATTCCTTTTTGGGCTCACCTACCCCCCCTTTCCCAAAAGGGTTTTCAATTTTCCCAAAACAGTTTTGACAAATTTACTATGACAATTAATATATCACAAGGTCAAATAATGAAGTTTTTGGCTTAGATTTAAAACCCTTGAATTTCGTACGGAAATTAGATGTTGAGCCCAAAGGTTTGAAAACACCCATTTTGTTTTTTAACCTTTTAAAGATTAACCAAAATCATTGTTCCCAAAGGCAGAAAGATAAATTATTTTTTTAAAAATATACCGTTATAAAAATAACTCGAGTTTTATCTTTTTACCCTTTAATCAAAACAATTTTAAATTTTTTTATTCAGAATAGCTTCTATTTCAATTATTCAAAGCAAATACATACTGCAATCGAAGGCGAATTGAAACTGAAATGGGGATATTGTCAGGTATTGTAATTATTTCCCTTAAAAAATTTTATAAAAAGGCCAGTTTTTAAACTTATTCAAAAAGCTGTAATTTTGGGATTTTAGACGGGGTAAGGCAAGCTGTCGGTAACCTAGTTTTATATATTTTTAAAAACAAAAAAAACCCAAAACTCAAGAAGTTTAAAATAATAAAGAAACAACTAAACTTTATTGAAGCGATTTTGTAAAAAAAAATTTATTTTTTATTTAAATGGGAAAGTGAAAAAATAAAAAAATTTTAGAATGCCAAAATTTTAGGTTGGAATTATTTAATAATTTTTGTTTTATTATAAATTGGACAAACAAAAACCATCTATAATTTTTCTATCAAACTAAAAAAACAATTCAGAATCGAAAAGGGCATTTTTGCCACAATACATATAAATTTTTTACAAAATAATGATATTTTCATTTTTTTGATTTTTTTTGTCAAAAAACTATGATAAAAAAATTTTTAAAACCCTCCACAATTTTTTTGGGTTAATGTGTATTTTTCCCCCAAAAATGTTAGCCCTTCCCTTTTTTGAATCAGTCATTTTTTTAAAAAAACGCAAAAATGGGTTTTTCGATTTTTTAAAAAAAATTAAAATTTTAAATATTAAAAAATTTCGTTATTTATAAAAGAATCTAAAAACTTTTCGTGTGAAAAAATTTTTCATAATTCAAAAAGATTGAAAACATTTCTTATAAAAAAATGGTTTTTTAAAACGGTTTTTTTATGGCTTTTTCGTCTATTATTTGTCTACGAGAATTTTTTACAAAAAATTTTATTTTTTTTTTAAAAAACTTTTTTTTTTAATGATGCGTGAAATTGTAAACCCAACTTTTAAATTAAGCCTTAATGTTTAATAAAATCTAAAGAAAAACAAACGGGGAACGAAAAAAGTTTCCGCCAAATTGGCAATAACATCCTTCATCACGTCCACTTCACATTTTTTCAGGGGTTACACTAGAAAAGCTGGAGATAAATAAAAATCACCCGTTTTGGCGAGAGAAAAAATTACGATATGAAAAATTTATTTTTATTTCAATAATGTCATCTAATTAGCATCATTATTAACCCGCGATCACTCGCGCGGGGGGTTCTGTACACCCCAGCAACAAAAGCCTCCTACAATTCTAAAATATTGCAGAGCCACGATTTTTTTTGGCTGCAATTAGCCATTGAACCTTCAGCCTTTATGTAATCAATCTCGCTAGGACGATTGGGAAAGTAACGCCCTTTCAAAAATTTATTTGGGTTCTAGAACCCACTTAGGATTATATTTTCGTTCTTGAAGCATCTACGGAAAAGTACGTTTTACCTTCCGTTTCATTTTTTCAAATATATTAATATGCACAATATTTAAAAAATTTAATAAATGCGGTATAAAAATAATACAATTCTATAAATATGTAAAATACAATTTTTAAAAAAATTTCAAAACGTTTCAGAAATTATGACAAAATTCCATGGGAAGGCAGAAATAGCGACTTTGTCGTCCCATTAGATACTATCAACAGATTGACAAAATGAACTAAGTGGGAAATTTAATAACTGCTGATTTCGTAACCAAAGTTGGAGAGATGAAATTTGAAATCGTAATTTTATAATACAGATGGTGTTAATACCACTGATGAAATGTGCAGTATACATATATATTATGTATCGCGAATATGTAACCTTTGGCCATTGGAGAAAATTTTTAAAATCTACTTTCTACTTCACGAATTAAGCTTCCCTTTGTCTATCATTTGGTTCTTCCTGAAAATAAATGAGACATTCAATAGTATTAGAGGAGATTAGAATGGATCTTGTGCAACCACAGTGGGATATGAGATCGGATTTCCCAAACCTTAACAAAACACTCAAAAGAAGCTTTACTGTGACACAGAATATATTAAAAGGAGCATTAATCCCCATAAAAAAAGGTGTTGCACTGCTTGTATACGGATAAAAGATGTAAAATTTATTTGTTTTTGTCTTAAATATAAGAAAAATATGTGCTTAAAGCATATGAATACAGTCTGCTCTGAATGTTGAAAAACGATTAAAATATTATTTTTCTACTTTTTACTATCCTTATTACTTATAAAGTATATTTATTACTGGTATATACGTTTTACTTGTGGTTTATGAAAAAATATAAATCTGTGTACTTCAAAATGAAAATTTTGTAGGTTTAGTTAAATTAATGCTAGTCTCATTTGAATGCAATAAATTTAACAATTTTGTTTGTATAATAAAAAAAAACCTCTTATACTTCATAAATATATATCATAATTGAATTAAAAAAAATTTCTTATTTGAGGACACGTGTTAAGAGAGTTTGGGGTGCTCTCTACACCCCACGAGTGACGACGGTAGAAAAACAGGCGCGAGTGACCGCGGGTTAACTACTAACTACTTAGTATTACAAATTTACTACTATTTCAAAAAAGAGAAAATTTCATGCCCAAAAAAGATTTCTAACTATTTGTGAGAATGTCAAACGAAAAACACGAACACAAAAAGGATTTTTCCTTCATGTTATTTCATATCTTTTATCATCATATCGAATTCCAATTCAAATATTTTTTACCGGCCCTGCCGGATGCGTTAAAACGTTCGTCATTAAATTTTGATAGAAATTTATAATATCTATACGAACAATGATGTATACTGTCATGCATTTACAACTTGTGCTTCAACAGGTAAAGCAGCAGTAGCTATTTCAGGAAAGACTTTTGATACTTCTTTTAAAATTTCTTTATCAAGGCTAATTCCGTCACATTCTGAATCTGCTCAACAATGCAGAACTGTTTTCAAATACATAAATGTCATAATCATTGATGACATACGTAGGATCAGTGCTCAATTATTATTGAAGGTTGATTTGAGATTAAAAGAAATAACTGGAAATTGTCAGTCAAATTTGGTATATTAGATGTTATTTTAATAGGAGATTTACGTCAATTACGACCGGTTCGTTCTACGCCCATCTATAAGCAACCAAAACAGACCATCGTTGGACAGATTTTATGGCGAAATCTAAAATTTTCTGAACTAAATGAAGTCATGCTTCCAGCGAATCAGCAATTTTCTTCTATATTTACAAACATTGGAAACGACGTGCACAACTTGATGAAATAGAAATATAACTCTGAATCTCGTATTTGTGTATTGTGAAACAAGCGGAATTAAGGTGTCCTCAAGATACATCATTATTCAACACTAACTATATTGTCACAATGAGTATATATACTATTCTGTATGAGTATATAGTATTCAGTCAATGAGTTACATAAGATGCCATTAATTGATACAAATAGATTGCCTTGGCAAACAATTTATGTGAATAATAGTATTACATGATTACTAGAAATATTGATGTGACGGAAGAATTGCCAAATGGTGCAGTTGGAGAGCTAATTCATGTAGAAACAAATGATGAAAGATTAGTTAAGACAATATCGCTTGATTTTGCAGATTTACCTCAAATAAGGGAGAAATTAAGGCGTAAAAAGATCATTTTGCCTTATTTCTAGAAAATAACATAATGACATTGACGACAATATCGAATACTAAGATTAATGCAATGTTTTCGAGATTCTTAATATGTTGAGTGCAAAAACTACAGTTCTTATAGCAGTTACCACAAGCCTTTGATAACAAAAGCATGAACTGAAACACTTATAAGCATAATGTAAATAGACTAATAGTAATAATACTTTTCTATTAATTTATACAATATTTTTTTTAGTATTATGTATTGAAAATGAAAATTTTGCTTATACTTATAACTTTTCCATGCTAATTATTTATTAATTACATTTTGTGAATTAATAATGATAATAATAAATTTATCAATTCTACAGAATCTTACTTTAAAACTTAACCATGCAATTCAATACATGTAAGCCAAAGAAATTAACTTCTAGCACGTGTTCACACAGATACACGCACACATTGTTTTGGTTCCGATGAGCATATAATATCTTGTAAATGGAAAAATGAGGAATTTAGTCCTATGAATTTATGTGGAACAAGAACACATCCACTTCCATGCTTCAGCATGGAGGTGGATCAGTTCTTGCGTGGGGGTCTAAATCTGCTTCAGAATTTGGTAATTTGATATTTTTGATAGTATTGTGAATCATGATATCTATTTAAATATTTTTTAAGGAGAAATTTTAAATTGTCCTCTCCAAATTTGGATATTGCGGTATCATTTTTTACAGGATAATGACGCCAAGCCCACTGCTCTCAATGTACGCTCTATAACTGTCCTCAAATTCGGAAACGTCTTCTTAATCACTTTATTTAGCTCAATAGAATATATTTGGTGAGATTTTGATTTTAAAAAAAAGTAAACATTGCATATAAACACATTATGTGAAGTAAAAACAATCAGAACAGAGGAATGGAAGAAACCCGATGTAGAAATTACAAAAAGCTGATTAAATCTACAACAAGATGAGTAAAAGATGTTGTGGACACTAAAATATATCTTACTAAGTAATAAATTAAGAAACAAATACAATATTTAAAGCTATGTTGAGATATTTGTTAAGTGTACGAAAACTTTTGTGGCGTAATTTTTTTAGTAGCTTTTTGATTTATAAATTTTTTTTAAAAAAATCGTAAGGTATTCGTTTTTAAATTCACCTATATTTGTGTCAATTTATAAATAACATTTTTAATTACGATTATTTTATAAAATATAAATAAATTTATGTATTTATTTATTAAAATACATTTAAATTCAGCTCACAGTAAGAAGAGGTTGACTTGGAGGTCGTTACTATATTCATATTGTTTATAATTATTAAACTGAAAATATGATTTAGTGTTCAAGTGTTTCAATTTTTAAAAGTTATGAAAAGTATATTGTGTGACTTTAGGCCAGAATTATAACATAAAAAGTTAATAATCCAGCGGGGCAAATTACATAAAAGTAAAACTAGAAGCATATGAATCTATTAAGTTTACAAAATTGTAGAACACTTATAAAAATATACGCAAAAATTTAGAAGTTCCAATTCTAATATGGTCATCTTTTTCATTTGACTTCGACTAAAGATAACATTTTAGTTCATTAGCATATATCATTAAAGAGAAAATATCTTAATGGTTTTACTTAAAGAAAACTGAAAGCATTACCTTTATTATCGATGTTTCTTCATTAGGAAGAAATTATTTGAGTGAAAATAGAATAAATAAGTACCATTTTTCTTAATTACGCTCACCAACGTCCTCTTGGACATAAGGCGTCTTGCAGTCCAATATAAAGCCGATGTCGCTCTAGCAGGGAGGAGAACTCCACAGTTGTCTTGCTAGAGAACATGAAGTAGAGCAGAGAAATCGGATAGGTGCTCCTTAGTCATTGGCCCGGATTTACAGAGAGGGCAGAACGGTGAATCAGCCAGGCCAATCTTAAGCAGAGAAGCTTACAGGTAATCATGTCCGGAAAAGACTCTGAAACATACCACACCCTCCACCCTAGGTAGGGCAGAAAGCTGAGCACGTCTTTAGTCATCAAGCAGACGAGACCAAGATTTGCCAACATCCCAGGTCTGTAAGAGTGAAAATTCTCTTCTGTCGAAATTTATCCCTGAAAAGACGCTTGGCGTTTCAAAGAGGCATCGAATTGCAAGGTGAATGTAGCGTTGAAGCCTCTTTGGCCAACTGTCAGCTTGTTCATTTCCATGAATGCCGCAATGAGATGTGATCCATTGGAGAATGACCTCTCTTCCAATGTAAAGAAATGAGTTGATAAGTTGTTTGCATTCGAACTCAAGTTTTGATGGAAATAGATTGCAACCAGATACGTTTAAAATTGCGGCATGAGAATCTATGAATATTACAATATTTTGACCAGAAGTAGCACTAATCAATCTAAAAGCCATAAATATTGCGTAAATCTCACGATCAAAATTGTCTGACCAGGCACTAAGAGTTTCTTTAAGACTAAAACAGTTAGAGAAAGCACCAGCTCCATCATTACCAAAGCAGGCTATGGCAAAGCCATTAGTAAATACGTGTAACCAATCTTGACCTGGATATCTTTAATAAAAAGTAGCCAGAGCTGCATACCTTAACTCAGCCAGGAGGGAGTTATGCTTTTAAACAGGCAGGACCAAATCCAGATTCGCAGAAACATATATATACCATGGGGTTATAATTAAAGATTTAAAAACGTTATAAAAAAAGAATCACTGGTTAGAACGACGTGAAAATTCAAGGGAATATTACTGAGATAGCGGAAAAGGGTATGTCATAAGAAAAAATAGTTCTAAATTTTATCAACAGATGACGCAGTAAGCTTCAGAATATGTAAATGAAAATATCTGTCCTGCACCCGACTCATTTCAATTGTCATAAAAATACCAGGTATACGACTTTTCATCATTTCACGTCTCAGAATTTCACTACGCTTGTCACGTTGAAAAAGCATGCTATACTTTACGAAATTTAGCATTTTGAGAAAAAAAAATAACTAAAAATAACTCAGACTTAAATCCATACTATTTTTTTCAATGCATACGTTTGGGAGTATATACAAAAAATAAATTTTCTCTACTCTTGGCTCTATCTTGATTAGAAAAAAACCTTTAGGGAATAGAAAACACTTATATCATCAGAATTAAAAAGTTGAGAAAAACACATTTAAAGTTTGTTAAGTCAAGATCGGAAAATCTAATAATGCCTGTATAAAGCTCTAATTTTTTAATATGTCATTTTTCAACTTCAGGTCTACATTAAACCACTGCTTCAATTAAATATAACTGAAAATGTTTTTTTAATTCAAATTTATTTTACATATTATTGATATATATATAATTTTTTACAAAGACAAATTATTCACATTTTAATGTTAACAGAATACTTTCACAGAAGTTTTGAAACACATTTATGTGCAAAAAAATAAAATTACTAACTGAAGCTAAAAATCACCAGGTTTGTTTACATTTTTTTTTTTTTTCAGATTTAAATGGGGACATTTTAGAAAGTTCGAATTTTTGTTTAGTGACTTTAAAATACTAAAATATAGCACTACAATATGTTTACTATAATGTGGTATGGTATATAAGGAAAATATAATTTTTATTTGTAGTACTTGAGTTCAGAATACTTCTTTTCGGAAGTCTAATTTAAGTACCAGCTGAGGGCAACTTTTATTTTATTTCTTACACTCTTAGAAATATATTTTCTCATTGCGAACGTTTGAACGTTTTGGCCATGGCCTTTTCACAACATAAAAAACTTCATGGTCAATTTTAATTAAGAAGTTATGAGAACTCAAAGCGTAATCAAAAAACAATGTTTTTAGTAATGACCTTAAATAATCATTACACCCTGAATGGGTTGATTGTGCTCGAAAATATTTTTATTAAATTTTTTTAAAAAATGGAAAAAAAGCTTTAAGTGAAACTGAGGCGAAAACCTAAATTCAGAATACTTCAAATAAAAAAAAAAAAAAAACTATTTTGTTATAAGCAAAAATTTGCTGACTGACTTCTCAAAGATAGGGGCCCAAAAAAAACTGTAAAAAAAAAAATCACTGTTTTTTTTGAAATATGTGGGTAATGTGTGATTTACATAGAAATATATATATATAAATGCTTTATAGATATCTGAATTTTAACATTCTATGTTGTTAAAATGTAGACATTCAAAATGGTGAGCTGTGATGCAGGCATTAATATTTTGTAGTGATTACTGCCTCCTATAACAAGCCCGGGCTTCGTTTTATGATCGAAAATATTCTCCCCGAAAAATGGCAAAATTTGTAATATATTGCGACATTCTGATAACGGTGGACAGATAATTCCACAAGATGGGAACGATTAACTTAAAAAAGGCTTCATGGAATGATGTTTTAGTATGTAACAAAAGGCTCCAGATTGTCTCCATTTAAAAAAATTAGGGAATGTTTGTTAGAGAAATTTCGGTAGTTGGAGAAGTAATGTATTGTTCTGAAGTAAGAAACGAAGAGTTTTAATAGATGTTATCAACCGTTCAGAGTACACTTCGGTGTAGAACTACCGAGCGGGTCAAATCGAAGAGGGTGACCACTTTTAAAACACACCTTAAAAATTTCTCTCCTACAGGACATGGCATCACAACACACCACTGTCAACCTAGGCAGCAGTTTTGAGCCATTATCATCACTTTCTTACATCCAACAGGAAGATTCTCTCTTCACTCTATTCCAAACTTCGAATATTGTTTTATTTGCAAATTATATTATAGTAGCGTTACACCGATATTTTCGTATATATTGTTCACTTTTCCTCAGCCTTTAGCTGAAGAACATATCAAATCCAGATCGTAGTTGTATGATCTTCCCGATCTCTGGTCTCGCGCTACCACTCAACCATTAAAAGGTCTTCCTGATTTAAAATTCAATAGCTAGTGTGGCTCTGTAGATTTTTGTCGTGTATGTTCTAATTGCAGTTCGGTGATCACGCACACGATTATGTTCAACTTCCGAGCCATCTCTTAAAGCCTCCTAGAGGGAGGGTATCTTTCACGCCCACTAATTTATAATTGACGAGCGTCACATATCTGCACCCGGCATCCTCTTTCTTGGACCGAACCATCATTGGCTGTTTCGGGACAAAAGTCTTTTGCGTTTGAGATCATATGGGGGATCTTTAAATCGATCTGCCAAAATTCGGGAAAATGGGGAAGAAAAAACTTCTTGGTATTTCTTCCCTCAAAAAAGGGCCATTTTCCCCATTCAAATGAATCACAGTCAACATGCGTGTGGATTAAAAAAGATCAGTCTTAATGTTTAATACACGTAAAATTTTCCATTTTCCCGAAGAAAGGAGAATACTGGGAGGTATTCCTTTTTTTGTACACAATAGAACCAACATGCCCTATAATAATTAAATTTTCTCACTTCGGTTTAAATTTTTTGCAAAAAAAAAAATAAAAACTTTCAACAAAATTTCTACTTTTTTCCGTAATAATTAAATTTAACTTTTATTTTTTCGGGTTTTAAAAGTTATTTCGGGGCATTTTTTTTTTCAATCAAAAACCATATCATAAAACGGTAAACGGATTTTGTCAACTCTATAGGGGTTAAGTGCATCTTATATTAAGTTATGAGTAATCTCAAAACACATGTATGCTAAAAGTAAGGCCGATGGAAATCACTGCGAGAAATACCTTCCCCAAAGTGATATTTTACTAATAAATTGCTCTTACAACTTTTGAACGAAATTTTAAAACTTTTCGTTGATTTTTAAAAATTGTTAATGAAAAGCAATTCATAACATAAATAAATGTCAGATGCAAGATTTTAATATAAATATGCAATGGGGTCTTTCAAAAGAAATTACAAATAAAATGTTTAAAGGAAAAAAATTGGCATCCATGGAAAATTTCTAATCATACATAGTCCCAAAAATTTTGTAGATCCCCATATATGCGTTCAAAACGGCAATTTCTGCCCCCGCCCCTCTCAAACTCGTGGCCTGCGTGTTTTTTTTCGAGCCCGTGGCTGTTGCCAATAGCACTAGTCTGAAAAAGTCAGAATGGGTCCCCGGAATTCATCATGGCAAGGGCTAATTGTAGGCTTTCGTCGGGATGGATCTTTGGGCACCATCAAAAGAGTACGATTTGACACGTTTCACCTCTATTTTGAAGGAAATCCCTTGGGTGTCAGAGGCCACTTCTAACTCGTTTCTTCTTCTACCCAAACTCACGAGATTACTTATGGCTGGACGGCTATTTTTTGAGTATCCCCATATGAAGGAATATACATTTACAAACTTCGTCCTTCCCCCAGGGTTTTTAACAGGCAAATCGGCACAGCATTGTCTTCGCTAAAATATACCGAATGGTCGAGTTTAGAGCTGTACCATCACCGGTCCCGCTCTTTTGAACTCCCATGCAAGTTAAAACTTCTGAAACAATTTCATTGGGTATATTTGTATTTAGATAGAAAGGAAAGTCTACTCAGATGTCGTCCCCGCCCTAGATCAATGTTCTATGACGGGTCCGTCGTCCCCGCCTCCTGCCTTCCACGCGTTAAATAAACACTAACCCCAAAAAATTTTCTAATATTGTGCCTCTGTTCAATTCACAAAGCCTCAGAGCTTGAATTCAGGGACCTAAAAGCGGAATCTTTTTTTCACTTTTCTATAATATATTACTTCTCTTTTAAAGGTCT
>BMAV01018972.1:0-54164 GCA_019973955.1 Trichonephila inaurata madagascariensis
CTTTTAAGAAAAATATATTTTATGAAAGTTACTTTTAAATAATATGATAATTGCTATGTTAGTATAGAAGTTAACAGGATAAATATTACGATGGTATGTATTTGATAAATTAATTACCAAATACATTGTGCAGTACTGATACATTTGTAAGTATTATATCAGCGTGTATGTGTATTTATATATATTTTGTTCTACTTCCTTCCAATTAATAATTATTTAAATTGTCTTTTATTTTCGGTAATCCGCCTCCCTCATGTAGGGTTATCACGCCTTACTAAGAGGACGTGCCCCCACAGTTTCAGAAACGCTGTTTTAATTTATTTAACATGCATTTGAGCGTCTTATTATCAGATGTGATTGCTTGAATGTGTTTCAAATGTTTTGATTGAAAGATCATTTCTTTGACATGATTAAATCATTAAAAATAATGCAATTAAAATCAAGAAGTCAATCATTGTTCTTTAACAAACTTATTTTAAGAAAACGTTACATTTTAAGACTCGTGAAGTCTTTTAGGAGTTATATATTAATAAAACAAATTCTAAATTTCATTTTTTTTGTTATGTGAAAAGAGGTGCTTTTAAATATATTTGACATTTTACTTTTAGTACATTTATAGCTACTATAATGCTAAGTAAAAAAACAAACAAAAAAACCAAATTAATATGTAAATAAAATTTTACAAATCCTTCAATTCAACCATTTGTTAAAAGAAATTCGTTTAAAAAATGAATCTCTTAAGTTACCCGTAGGTAGTTTCTCAAAACATATATGGTATTAAAAATTGTCAGATCAAATGTCAAAAGAAATTGAACAATTTCTGAAATTCGATTTATATTTATTACGATTGAACAAATGTAGCTTGCTTAACTATTGTAAAAAAAGGGTATGTTTGTATTGAATTTTAAAGTTTAATAACAATTTTTTTTTTAAATTCGGAAGAGTTACAAAAATAGATTATAATTTCAGTTTTAATTAAAAATATTTAATTAATGCCTTTTGAATTATTATTTACGAATTTTTTTAAAGGATAATTTATGCAAGGTCTGTCTCAAAAGTTCCCTGAATGATTTTTTTGTAGTTGAAAACGCTGGCTGGAGGGGTGGAGTTTCGGGCTGAACACTTAGTGAGGGATGTAAGCTTCAAAACGAGACCGGTGTCAGTCGTCTCCGGACAGTTGTTGAGGTAGGGTAACACTTCACGCAGAGGCATTTACTGTACCTTCGTTGATCGAAAATATGGAGTAGTTTTCAGAGCAGCGTTATGCAATCGATTTTTGTGTGAAACTAGGTAAAAATAGGGTGTAGACGCTCGAAAAGCCAACAATAAAGGGATAATGAAACATAGCCAAACTTTCATGCGAGACACAAGATATTCCAGGGAGGTCGGAGGTCTATTATCAACGACAACCACTCGACCCGCCCATTGACATCTCAAAAGCACGACTCGGTGCATAAAAGCCGTATCACATGTACACGTTACGAGCAATTTTTCGTCCAATTTATACAATTTTTACTTAGTTGCCATAGCAACGGCTTTCGAACAACTTCTTGTCAGTGAGCTCAAAAAGTTGTTCCAAATAAAAGTTGCTTAAAATTCTAGTCCAAGGGGTTCTTCTGTGCCCTACGTCATTAACAAGATGGCGGCTTCGATTTCGTCAAACGCATCAGATATGGCGTATAATTTTTTAATGATGTATAATATTTTAACGGCGTATAATATTTTAAATAGAATGGTGCTCCATTTCTGTTTACGACCATCAAAAAAAGTGCGAGCGAAATAAAAGAAATAATTTTGGAATGTTCATTTGCCGAAGCAGAAAAATTGGTGAGTAATTTTTCAATGTAGAGATAGAGCGCGGCTGACGTCAGAACATGTCGTTTTTTTAAGGCGACCCTTCACCCTCAGATGGGACGAAAAATTGGTTAAAAAGCTGCAAGAAAAATGTTCGAGTGATACGGCCTTGACATGCGTCTAGTTTTGGACAAGGACAGATGATTAAGCGTTAGGATGATTGCAGAGGAGAGTGAATATCCCAAAAACAATCATTCATCGCATTTTAACGGAGGATCTTCAAATGAGGAAAGTCTACGCGATAACTGGATCTTGCATCATGGCACCGCGTGAGCACACACCGCGTTAATTGTCTTCGAGTTGTTGGCAAAGTGGGCGTGGCAATGCTTCCCTAGCCCCGATTTGGCACCAGCGGAATTCTTTTTGTTCCCAGGGATCAAAATAACTCTGAAAAGTACTCGGCATGGGACGTTACAGATGGTACAGGTAGTCCATTTTTTGCACGACAAGGGTGTAGTAGATACCTTTTCGCAGAGCGTGACCTTGCCTTAACAACTGCTTGCAAGCGACTGACACTGGTCTCGTTTCGAAGATTAGACCTCCCCACAAACGTTTCCCCCCGAAGCTCCACATCTCCAGCCAGCGTTGCCAACTACAAAAACCATTCTTGCAACGTTCGGGACAGACCCTGTAAGATGGATTCAGAGTAACATTAATCTCTTTTGAAATAATTTTAATTAGCATCAAAAAGTATCAAAGAATACTGAAGAACTCGTTTTAAAATTTTTTTTGAGAACACTATTTCAACAATAAATTTACGTTTAGAATTTTTAATCAGCGATTCATTCAGACGCTTGGAAATAAGGAATACATTACCATTACTGAATTTTAAAACAAAATCAATCCACTGGTTTTGTTCCGATGGTTTCGTAATTGTATGAGAAAAATTTTTAAACGCAAATTTTTTGCAAAGCGATAACCGCCAACCACCGAGGGCCGACCGGTGAAAACCGACCCCCGAGTGGCGAGCAGAATGCCGGGTGCGCATGGCGGACCGCGCGAGCGGCCCCCTACGTCCAGAGCAGACATCCAACTACGAGCTTTTTAACTGCAACAATTTTAGCAACAATGCAACACTTCATAACTCAATACTTAAATATAAACACAAGTTCTCCATTTTTATTCCACTAATAAAAGTTCAGAATTCTATCTATTTTTCTGATTATAAATCATTGTACAATTTGTCAAAGCCTTGCAAAATTAGCCCAAAATTTTTTCTTTTTTTTATTGAATAATGAAACCTCAAGCTGTTTTAAAGAAGAAACTTTATGAAACGTTATTTACAGATTTCGACTAAGTTCGGAACGTAATTTTTGTCAAAATGCAAATGGATAATATTTATGATAGTTAGTGTCATTAGATATTGGAATACATGTATGAATTGCTTTAAGGACATTATGACAAAATTATTTAATAATATTTTGTGCACTTTAAAGAATAACCTTTTTCCAAATGTTCTCTTGGGCTTTATTGATTAATATTTTGCCTGTATTCAGCTCAGACCTCTCTACAGAGGCTCAACTAGAAGTTTTGAAATGCATAACTCGGAAGTCGGTTTATCCATGTTTTACGAAAACAGAAGGGAGAAATTTTAAGAAAATACGCCGATAATTATTTCAAATGGTTGTAACTCTGAAAATAATTTGAATTTTCAAAATCATGGTTGAGCCTCTGTACAGAGGTCTTAGCTATATACAGGCAAAATATTAATACAATAGAAGATTTACAAAAGGAGAAACATTTGGAAAGGTTTCTAAGTAATTTTTGCCAAAAATATTGTATTTAAATAATTTTTTTGCCATAATGTCCTTAAAACAATTGCATACATGTATTCTAATCTAAGTGACACTAAATGTCATGAAAATTATCCATTTATGCGCTTTTTTAAAATCATGGTCCCGAACGTAGTTGGATACCTGAAGCAAACTAATTTTTTTTTCTTTTCTGATTTAATGATTGTCTAATATTAATCTTAGAGTGTTATTTATATAAAACAAGTCATTAGTAAACGCTTGAACACGAGATAATTTGTGCACTAAGTTTCTTGAAAGTTGATACAAATATCGAAATTCTTAAAAGTCGTACAAATTATAAGTATTTTTTTTTCTTGCAAACATTACAAATATTGAGGTTTTACAAAATATAAAGCAGAAATAAAAAAAATGACATGCTGTTAAGCGTCTTTTTTTAATTCAGTGCAGCATGATGAAGTTTTTCTTATTTATCACTTCCTAAAAATATCGAAATATTTTGCTCCAACAACAAAAGAGAGGTAACAAAGTTACTTTCCATTTTTTGATAACACCACTCAGGGGACGCAAATGGAATTTTTATCACACCTGACATGCCATCATGCTGTTGGAATTTATTTCAAATTTCATTTTGTCGTGAAAGGAGGCATCTTCAAATGCATTTAAATTGGTTTTTGTAGCAGAGCATAAACATATACGAGGTCCAAATAGATACGATTAAAGAATACGAGGTAGTAAGAAAGAAAAAAGAAAGATGGCGCGAGAATTTTATTAAATCTCGAATGTGCTTGAAATAGGAAACATTTTCAAAAGAAGCTCTCAATGAAGTTTTCTGCTTTAGTAAGGATTAAATTAAGGAGTAGTAAATTTAAAATATTTAACGAGTTAAGCTTGTGACATTACTCTTTTAGAATTTGTTTGATAGTGTTTCACTTTTTCAGTTGTTCCTTTTATTTAGCTGACTAAAATTAAACATTTTATACAAACGACAAACTAATCTAGGATATGTGTTCTTATTTTGAATTTTTAAGAAGCTTTCGAAGAAGTTTATGGTAAGAAAATTGTGATATGCCCTTCCCCTATAGTGACCATATCTTTGATTGTCAGCGTGAGCTAGAGGTGTGGGATTCTCAAAATGAACAGACATTTTAAATTCTTAATATGACTTTATTAAGAATATAACTTAAACGCCTAACAATTTAGATACATTTATATAAGCGAGAATCTATAATGAACCAAACACACAGTGATAGTTAAATCGAATCACGTAACTTAGACCACTTTATCTAAATGATTATATTATCCGCCTACTCTCACTTCTGATAATATTATAAGTCCTAATATCAAATAATCAGTCCTACCTTAATCCAAACTAAGATTCAATCACTGTACGGAAACGTCTGGCCGAGCGTGCAATGGTATGCACCTTGTAGCAATAGCTGGGTATCCCGGTAACTTTACGATAGGCTGTCAATTCACGCTCGTATCTCTTCCAAACATAACTTTCCCTAAATTTCCATTCTGCTTACTGAAACTTCTTATTTGCATTTTGCTTCTTGGATTTTGGTTGGAAAAGAGTTGCCATTAATCTTTGCCGTCAAAGAACCCAGAGGTTATGTTAAAGAAAAGACGCGTGAGCCCGTCACAAAATCACTACAATATCCTTAATTTTTCTTTGAAAGGAATACTGTTAAAATGTATCCACAAAAGTGAAAGTTAATAGAAAGTAAGTTAAATAACTTGAAGATATATATATATTAATCATGATAATATAAAGGATACAAAACCAATACATACTTAGGGCACTCTTCTGGATTAATACAAAACAGTTTCTCAATTATTTATTTACGATAAAATGGAAGTGGGGTAGTACTAGTATATATAATAGAATATAACATTTTAAACTAAATATGATTTTAGATTTATAAATTCTAATTAACTATATAAGTGTTCTATAACTTTTTAAAATATCCCTGTAAAATTTTAGATTCCTAGATTTTTACTCTCAAGTGGATTAATATATACATGTATTTATAAAATAGTGTCATAAAAATGAAATGCAAACAAACTGTAATGACATTTGACATTAAAATTACATCCTCCCAGAATTTTTTCAAAAAATAATGTTTTACATACATATGTATGCATTCAATATTTTTGTGAGCAAATAAAATAAAAAACAGAGTTCTATTTGGAGTTAAATAATAAGGAATACAAAAAAGTACACATACAATTGAATCATGCTGATTGATGAAAATTTAAAACAATATTCATGTGCAAAAGTAAAGAAAATTAGAAAATGGCTGAAAGCAAATGGGAATAACTGACAAATTTTTCTCAAAAAAATCGAAATATGTTTAAATAAACAAAATGGACTAAAAGGAAATAAAATATTTTATTTTTAAGTTAGACTTTAATTAGAATTACTGGTGGAAAATATTACTGAAGCCAAGAAATTATTTTTGACTACTGTTTGATGACGGGAAATGTGATACTTGATTTTTGATATTCCGCAAAAATTAAATACAATAGGAAATTGAAGTTTTGAAAAACGAGAGGGTTTCCATATAGGCCATGGTAAAGTACATGATCTCTAAATTTTTTTCATTGGAAAAGTAATATTTATATATTTTGTATAGGAGGTAAAATACTATCCTTTCAGTTCATTATAATCAATTTAGATATATATTGCTAATTTCCATAATAACTTTTTTAACAAGGATCATATTATGTTCTCTAAATTGCACAGATTTTCAAGAAATTCCGAATTCTGTTATGCTACATTTTAACACATAATACAATCCTAAATTTAAGCTTCATAATAGCGTTATTTGATTGAAGCAAAATTTCATAATTATAGAAGAGGGTTGCGGTAGCCCAGTGGTCAAGGTATCGAATCATGGCGGGCATTGTCATGAATTCGAGCCCAGTACCATTAAAGACCTGCCGTGTTGGGCAGCGATGCTCATTAAATCAGTCGAGAGCTGAAACGTCCTCCCGTTGGTGTGGTAGTTAGGAGAGGGGGTGCCAGCACAGGTGTCATCAACGTCATTTGACCATGGTTCAAAATTACGTGTTCCTTCGCCAAAAAGCCCTCGTGTAGCTGAACAGCGCGACGTTAATATTTACTCATAATCATATAAATTAATTACTAAAATGATTTTTATAGCTACTGAGGAAACATTATATAATTTTGTTAGAATTGATATTATTTCACTTAAAAATATAGAGTTTTGCAGTTATGCTTTGTATTTTATAAATTTTTATTTCAATTTTATTGATTGAGAAACATGTTTGTATGAAAATTATCTTTCGCATTTGTTTATAATAAAGGATCACAAAAATATTCACGTGGAACTTTAACTAAATGCAGTCTCGTCATTGCTTAAGAAATTGTTTGGTAATTGTTTCTAATATCTCACAACAGAAAGAAAATGTACTCTTTAAAACAAGCGGATAAACTGAAATTATCCATTGATCAAAATGGTGTAAGAGGAGGTACAAATTTATTGAATTTCAAAAGAATTGAGTGTGCTATATATAAGTGTATTTATATATGAATTATTTTTATACTTAGTATTTTTCAGTTCACATTTAAATTTGTCCAAAAACCATTATTTAGTTTCACTTGAGGTGAAATAGATTATAAATATAGTAAAAAACTTGATTCATAGCATTCGCTTAAAAATAAGACAGGCAACAGAAAAATAACTTTAAGAATACACGTACTTTTTAAATTACTGCCAAGAAGAACTACTTTTATCTTTAGTTATCCAGCTGTAATGTTGTGTTCCCATGTTTACTTAACTTCTGTGTAACAAGAAGGATCACACAGTTATAGTAAAAAATTATTCCTTTACAAATAGTTAACGCAGAATTTACACACGTTCTATTGTATCTATAAGTTATATTTTTTGCATGTCTAGTCATCATATATTGGGTATCGTCAACTGTTGGTATTGTTCTCAAGGGTCTGCAACTGGATATCATAATGTCTACTTTCCACCAAAATAGTGGAATGAAAGTAGTGGAGCGCCTCGCAGCTGTCCCTCTAATCACCAAGTTCCGATCACAGAGCCTGTCTCTGGTCTTATCCTGCCTAGCAGCATTTCGCAGGTTTAGAACCTCGACACTCTGTTCCTTCTCATTCTTCTTTTTAGACCCTTTGGGGTGCTCTCTCACAACCCCTAAAATTTATGATTGGTAGGGACACGGATTTGTACCCAAACCCTTAGTCTTGGTCTCAACCACCATTGGTTTTTCTGGGACAAAAGCCTGTATGAACTGTGATCTTCACGTCATCGAAAATCGCAAACCATATGAAGGGTCTAAAAATCCAACTGCCACTCCGACACTGAGAATAGAATCATTGGCATTTCGTCCTTACAATACAATAGCAGACACTCCTTTTCATACACTCGTGACGTGACCACATGTTAGAGAGATTGAAAAAATGAATAGCCATTGAAAAAGGTCTACAGTTTTCTTGCTCTGTTCGACTCAGGGCATGAGAAAAGCCGCACCGTTACATTAGGTTCATAAATTAAACCCTTTAGTCGGCTGCGATTATAATACCGTGCCTCCTAAGTATTGAGAATTTTTATCTTTTTCGTAAAAAAATGTTTCTCAAGAGATTGACTTCGAGAAAGAAAATTCCTCTCATTTGTAAATTCCGTCAGAAAATGAAATGTGTCAGGAAAAAAGTTGAAAACCATTTGATTACATAATTTTATATTAAATGATCAAAATACTAAAAGTTCCGTATTATAAGCATTACTATCATAGTTTTCGGAAAGCGTTCTCGAAAAAGTCTTCATTATGCAATTAGTTGCTACTTTAATTGCTAAAACAGCTTCAATCGTAAATGTGTGTTGGATATCATAAGTTACATGCACACAAAAGTGTTTTCTATTTTACTCATAATAAAAATCTTCTTAAAAGGGGAAAATGAGTAACATTATTACTACCATTGAATGAGCAGAAAAGGTAATTTTTGAATAGTGAAGTGAAGAGAGCTAAGGAGGAAATAAATACAAGGAAGTCACAAAAGTTTGAATGTGATACTGATGACAATACTGTTCAAAAGGATACTTTTTTGATTCAAAAAGATACTTCTCAATGGATGTTTGTAATAGTACACAAAATGGAAACGTGATTAAGAGAAACGCAATGAACTCATTTCTTGGCCAACCAATACAGAATTGCAAAGGGTAGAATGTCTGGAACTCAAATACATTTACTTATCCGTTTTATGTATTAATAAGGAAAGCGTATGTTGAATGTCGATGCAGTGAAAAGGGAAGATTAATTCTGCACGTTGAAACCATGGTGATGACAATATGACTTATTTCACAAATATTTTTGAAGTTATACTTCTTATTGCGCGTTTGGGAAAAGGATGAGGGTAAATTTTTACTATGCGCGGGCACATCATCACGTTTGTGACGCAAAACCGTCACGGATGTTACACAAAATCATCACGAATGTGACGCAAAACCGTCACGGATGTGACACACACCGTCACGAATGCGCGCGCATACCGTCACGGCACCGATGTGCACGCACACCGTTGTCTAATATTTTAACATGCCACTTTTTGGTGTTAGGAAACTGATATTTGGGGGATCGTAATAACTATTGTTATAAACCATATATGTTGGGACGCATATCTGTGCATTTCCACCTCCACAGCTTTTTGGCCAATATCTCGGCACCCGAGTCTGGCACTCTATTCGGACCTGGCTCATTCAATCCCTCTTAATCTACTCTTCCAGTTGTTATTATTTCATGTTCATAGGGCTATTTCTTCCACAGTTTCTAATTTTTTAAAACTTTTTAAATTTATTTAAATTCACAATATCTTGGCTCCTGTTCTAGTCTCGGACTTGAGATTTGAACCAACTGTTCCACTCATTGATACCCTTCCAGTCATCTATTTCATTCCCATTGTGCTGGCAAGAGGAGGGCTTAAGCACTAAAATATCATGCTCCCATGTTAATCCTATGGGGAGTGGAAAAAATTTCACCCCCTAAGGAATTGAGCTTGGGACTTGACTTTTGGAGGTCCTCCATGTTTTCGTATTAGTGTGAGCTTTACGTGGAATTGGTCCCTTCTGATGCTCCCCCCCTACAGGGCTATGTCGCCTTGGTCGACCGCACGGGTAGGATTCAGTTGTTTCCCTATGAGCATCCTGGATATATTTTTTTCAGAACCATAGCCCCATTTCTTCATCCATATTTAACATTTTAAAATTATTTAAAGTTTTAATTTCTTTTTAAATTCCTCATAGCTCCAAGGATTTTTGAGCTTTGTTAATGAGACTCGGATCATAGGTTCTCCTTGTTGAGCTGTGTCATCTGTTATAACTCGTGTGTAGATAGTGGGCTTAGAAAGGGCGTTATCACTAAAATTAGAATCCCCATGCTTTTCCTATAGGGTTTGATCTTTGATGACAGCAATGATGTCCCAGAATAGAAGGATGAAACTTTGGGATCACTTACTACTCTGTGTATTGTTGGATGTATGTGACTTTACGTCACAGTTGTACCCCCGGGGGGAGTTAGTTTCATTTTCCTTTCCGAGCTAGTGCCGACCCATTTGCAACTATAGACTCCGGACCGGTTCGAATGGATTCCTCTTGTGTTTCCCCACAACCAGACCAAGTTTAGAGTTGCTGAGTGTTCTGCTTCTATTTTATTTAATTGTTTTAAATGTTTTAATTATTTTAAAATGACCATAACTCGGGGGCTCTTCAGGCGGATGTGTTAATTTTTTCAGGAACGATTATTCCCACGAAGACATTCAATATGAGGTCTCAGGTGTCACATTCAGTTCACCTCATCTCCAGATACAGTCTGCCGAAAAAGCCCAATGTTATTGGTCCTGTTGTCTCTGTGCGAGGCAGTTTAAATTTATTTAAATCGTGATTATCTCGGGTTTGGCTGGTCTGATTGACTTAAGGTTGTATCGTTCAACTCTGCTCTTGACCGCCTTTTTTCCTTGGCCCAGTTTGCCCTGTTCAAGGCTTTTAGAAAGATTTTAATCTGGTACGCCAAAGAAGTATAACTTTTTTCCTGTGTACCTAAGTACACACATATAATTTTTTTGAAATGTTTTCTCAGATAATTTCTAAAATTTATATTTTGATATGATTTTTTACAATTCTACCACATGATGTCCCGTTTGTTTGTATTTCTTTATGTGATAGTTCATTCTTTTTGTAGTGTTTTTTGTAGATTATTAAGTATCTTCATCATCATTTTACTCATTCATCTTATTTATTTGTTCCTTGCAACAGAAAAAATCGCTTTGGACGTAATCAGGAGAATAGGGCGGATGTGTTAAAATTCCAAAAAAGCCAAGTCGCTTTGACTCCTCAACCCCACATCAAGATGAGTGAGTAGTTACATTGTCCGCATTGTGCTTCCAATTGTTATTAATCATTTTTGTGACTGTATAATAATGGATAGATCAAAAGTTCTTGTTTGGTTAAGAGGCAATCAAAAAAATCTTCATTGCTTTTCTCCAAAAGATTCGACGTCTACATTAAAAGGCTGCAAAATGTTTACTTTTGAAAATACTTCAAAAATCATATAAGCCAGTGTGTCGATATTTCGAACATATGTAGTGTTTCACAAATAATTTTCCACGAACGCCTCAACTAAGATAAGCCATTTTTTTCATCATTTGAATGGAAGAATTCTGATGCAATTTTCAATTTTTAACAATTATCTTGAAAAGTATTACAAAGTAAAACTCCAACAAATTTAGTTAAAATTTGCCTTTTGTAAATTCTTTAGTTTAAAAATAAAAAAGATTTCATGGAGATGGTTATAATTTTCATTCAAAATACTTGTTTTGAGATGTAATTTATTTATTGATCTAAATGATTTTAAAAATAATTTCAGTTATTATTTTCATGTTATAAAATTAAATGATAATATAATAATAAGATATAGAAAAACTGGGTTGAATTTTTAGAGGTGCATTAAATGTACATTTTGCGTAGATTACATCCGAAGTCTCATTGTACATGTCCTTATTGTTTCATATTGCATATCCTTTGAGATCATTCTTTTAACACTAGATTGCCAAGTCATTGAAGCTATTTTGACTGCTTTTTAATTACATTTAGAAAAACAATTACATATATAATGCACAGTTTCTTAGGACTTTTTAGAATATATATTTTTTCCAAGTGAAGTAAATTTTTTTAATGTTAATATTTACTAATAATTTGTTATATGACTGTAAATAATATGAAAAATATTAAAAGTTAATTTTAAACAAATTTTTACACATTAATCCATTTTTTTCTGGCTTGTCATTTTGACTGCTTTTTGAACTAATATACTAATTTTCATTTCTTTCTAGTGTTAAATAAAGATATGTGTGAATGATTTTAGAATGCAAACAGAGTAGAAAAGGTAAATATGTATTTGAGATTAGTTATCATAAACCGGATACGTTACATTTCCTAACTTTCTTCAACATATAGATACTTGTAATGAAGCTCTCAAGGATAAATTTACGCTTTGCCAATGCATTTTTAAGTAAAAAATATTATGTTTTGATTTATTCTATCTAGTTAGGACAGTTAAATATTTGCATCAACTCATACTTCATGAAACAAAGAATAAAAAAGAAAGTCTCAAATACGAGTTTTAAGAGAGAATCAGCACAATATAATATTCCTAAGATAGAAAAAAAAGGCAAAATAAACATAATCGATTTATTTTGGGGGGAAAAACCCTGGACGAAAAATGCACAGTTAGTGAGAACGAGTAATTTATTATGTTTCCATGTAGTTAATATGAAAAATAATCGCTTTTACTAGAGTTTGTAAGAAGTAACAGTTTCACCATGAAAAAAATTCTTAATCAAGTTGTAAGATGTGTGCGTTTATAAATATTGACTTTAGAGGTATAATTATATATATAAAAAATTCTTCGTTTTAATTTGCTTGATCTCTTCTTAAATATAAAATTTAGAAATTATACAAGAAATTTCGAAATGTTTTTTCTAATTTCTGTTGAAAAAATAACTATAAAAATATAGATTCATGCTGTATTTATTTAATATTGCTTAAATTTGAATTTAACATTTGATTTATATCAATTTAAAAAAATGTTTTGTTCTAATCTTATTTAAAACAATCAACATACGGTTATATATTTTATGACATAGGACTTAAATTTTATTCCTTAGTCTCTTTCATTTTATATATAAACTTCCGTAGTTTAGTATAGATCGGTAGAAGTAAAATAAATTATAATACCTGTATGATTTTAAAATAAAGCTTTGAAATTGTGAGTTTAATTTAAAGCTGATTTGGAAACAAAGTCATACATATTAATAATCTATAAGTAAACATCGGAATAAAATGCTTTAATTGTAATGGCGTAAATTTATAAAAATCAGATTTTCCCCTTTCTTTCTACTAAACAACAAGCATCAAAACAAGAACCTGACGAATTTTAAATTAAAAATTTCGTCCTTACCAGAACTATACCTATGAAGAATATTCAAAAAAAGTAATACAATGAATAATAATAAATGAAACAACTTAATTATATACGTGAAAAATATTCAATGTTTTGGCATTGAAAGTTCGTAGATACAGCTCAGTTCCTTGAACTAATATGTAGCTACTACCACTGACTTTAGTATTTTTGAAAGAAAACTGCTTTGTGAGAAATTCATACAGAAGCAATTCCTTTGAGATTTTTGTGCGAAAAGAGCAAATAGTTGTATCTAATAACTGATTTGGTAAGGGAAAGGAATTCGGATGAAAATTGATGATGCAGAAAAATGGCAGAATGGACATTCTTTTATCAATAACCCTTTAATCAAGAAATTGTGTACTGATTCTGTAACTGCACACAACGCGTATATTTAGTTAATAGGTAAGTGGGGGAATTTTTGTGTGTGACAAGAAGATTGAAGTATATTATTATTTATTCAGTAAGTGTTTAGAAGTATTCTTATGTAATATCTTGCAGTTGGGGCGAAATGGAATAAGTTAAACAGCAGTCAGCAAGCCACTTAGAAAAATATTTTCTTTTGTGAAATATATTAAAAGTAAATACCGTTGTAGATATCTATTAAGTATGTTGCGACGAGAGAATTATGAGGAAATGTGATTTAACGTAAGTTACTTTCAAAAAATTTAGAAAACATAAATATAAAAAAAGAAACATAATATAATATTTTATTATTACTACAATCAAGCAGAATTCATTGTTTTCATAACTTAAATCATTGTAAAGTTTTAAACACATGTAGTTTTGGATATTGACTTTGGGATATAATAGATACATAATCTTAAATTGTCATAAGCTTTTTCAACGTAATCCCTTAGTTTAAATTACTAGAGATTGAACTTAACCTGAAATAATACATTTGATGCGAAAGGGTTCCATAATATAATTTTTTTCTTTATAATTTATATGTAAAAGTCAAATGGAAAAATATTGAAGAAAGAGTAAAAATAGAGCTCTTTTTAATATTTTTAGTATAAAGAAATTAAATGCTTGAAACGTAAAATAACGATGTATCAGACTAGAAGAGCTACAATCGTGATAAATAAGGAAATAATTAAAAATGAAACAATAATTAAATGTTATAACTGGATTTATGTGAAAAAATAAACCAACATTAACATAAAAAATAAAGGATTGCAACACACTGGTAATCAGAATTAAAAGATACTGAAAGGAATAAAATGTAACTAATGCTTAATGAAAAATTATTATTAGCAATTTGTTCAAAAAAATTAGTTAACACAAAGTAAAAGGTTTGACGTTTGATTATTCACAAAACATTGAAATTAAAACTAAGTTAATAGAAACTGGAAAATGACAAAAATATGAAGTCACATCTTGTAGAAAACGTATTCCTTAATATGATGTCTGGTCATCTTGGACAAATTTGAATATTTCACATTTTGATTTCATAGATTTTAACAAATATTTGATCAAATCTAGTAGAATTGCAAGCTACTCTTCTATAAGTGCATTTTTCAATTCCTGGAGGGTACAGGGAGGAATTTGATCTGCAGAAATTCGGCGTCTTAAAGCGTCCTACATATGCCTACTTGGGTTGAAGTCGGGTGATTTAGGTGGCCAATCCATTCGAGGGATAACTTCTGTTTTCAAGTATTCTGAAGTATGAGATCGAAGCAAAGTATTGTACAGAACCTTTAAGTAGTCTAACTTGGCGCTCCAGTACCTCGTCTTCATGTTTTCGAGTGATTACAGTATCCACTTGAAATATATACAGCTCAGTATGGCCATTTATCATGATTCCTCCTGAAACCTTTAAGCCATGGTACGGGAAACGAGATATTTCACGGACTGGAAAAGGTAAGTTGTTTGTTCCTTCATCTCTCCTGATCAAAACATGCCTAGAATCGGTGTTCAGACTATATCTGGTCTCGTCAGTATACAATTCTTGGGTGCTTTAAACAGGATAATGATGATACTTTAACCGTCCAATCGGGTAACTGGAGTAAGTGGGACACAATCTATTGGTTTTCTTGCATACAGACCAACTTTGTTAAGTTTTTGTGCAGCAGTAGAATGGTTTAATCCAGTTCCTGTGGTATATTAAAGGTCTAAACCAAGTATCTTACACTTGTTTCGTAGTTTCTTCGAGCAGACATAATCAGAAAATGGTCTTCGGTCGTATCTGTTGCTCTTTGTCGACCTTGACCACGCTGCCTGAAAACTAATCCGGTGCTTAGAAAGTATCTCCAAGCTCTTGTTATGACACTTAGAGGGATATCCAAATCTTGGGTGGCCTCCATTTGAAATTGACCTCCCTCGATTATATCAATTATTCTCCACTTTTAAGCTTCTCTTAATTGATGCCTTTCAGCCATAACTAATGAATATGGATCATTCTCAAAAACCACAATGACTTGAACCCTTTCGTGGGCTTTAGGAAGATTACTTCCCATCTACATGATCTTACAAAATGCCCCTGTGGAAAGCACAAAATTCATTATGATATTGACCTTGCTATTGGTCTTATATTAGAACATTTAGTACGTTAGGCAGTTACCTATGGCACCACTTTTCCATTTGAACAAAGACGTATAGCACTAAGTCATCAGTTTATAAAATATTCCTCAAGAAAAAGGAAAGGACTTCTTAATAGCTTTCAATTAAAGAAGTGAATAGTTATAGGTGATGTGTGCGCATAGCTAGTGTGAAAAACGCCAAAGAGTGACAAGAAAAGAGGACCTGCTACATGTGTGCAAAATGTGATGTCCCTTTGTACAGTCCAACGTGCTTCTTATCATTTCATGACAAATAATCACATTAAATTTACTTTTCTTTATGACGGTGAATGGTTCATTTGGAAGTACTCTTCCCACATCCGAAATTTAAATGTAAACATAAAATTAGGCAAAATAAAATGTACTTCTTTAAATACTATTGTTTTATTGTTAATAAAACATAAAAAGCTGCGAAAATTTGAAGAGAAATAAATGGCCTATAAAAGAGTTAAACAACACTATGGACCGCAATTCAAACATGTGTCCATTGCGCACCACATTTCCAACAACCGAATTTGCAAATTTCTGGCACTAACGTATGTGTGGATGTGCAATTTTCTGTTCAATTGTATTTAATTAAGACTGTGATACCATCCCCCTTTAGTGACCTTATATTTGATTGCCAGCGTGAGCTAGAGTTGTAGGGTTTGCAAAAGGAATAGATATTTTTGATTCTTAATTTGTCTTTATTAAATGTCTAACAATTTGGATAATTTTAAATAAGCGAGAATCTATAATGAACAAACACACAGTGATAATTAAACCGAATCGCGTAATTTAGACCACTTTCTCTAAGTTATAATTATTTAATCCGCCTACTCTCACTTCTAATAATATTACAAGTCCTAATATCAAATAATCATTCCTACCTTAATCCAAACAGATTCAATCTTTATGTGGAAACGTCTGGACACGCGTGCAATGGTATGCCCCTTGTTTTAATAGTTTACTTTCCAGGTAACTTAACGATTGGCTGTCAATTCAAGCTTGTATCTCTTTCAAACATAACATTCCCCAAATTGCTATCTCACTTACTGAAACTTCCGTTATTTAAAAGCTATCTTATTTGCATTTCTTTTTCCCATTTCGCTTCTTGGGATTTGGTTGGAAAAGAGTTGCCATTAATCTTGGCCACCAAAGAAACCAGATGTTATGTTAAAGAAAAGACGCGTGAGTCCGTCACAAGACTAATTACAGTACTGAGCTATTGGTTGCAACATTAATTTAATAAGCATATTTTTTCTCATTATCCTTTAATTTTACTGGTCAGTGTATTAGGTATATATACTATCAACCTCATACATATATAACCTGTTCTACATAAATGAAAAATATTCAAATAAAGGAATTTTGTCTTACTAATTACAGTTTTAAAATGTAACATGCTCTTTTAAAAAACTTTTATTTCAAATTATTCTCGTTACAAACGAAGGTCATTATTGTAGTTTTAAGTGAAATTTAATTTTTTAAGGTATCCGACTACGTTTTGAACAATGATTTTAAAAAAGCGCATAAATGGATAATTTTCATGATATTTAGTGTCACTTAGATTAGAATACATGTATACAATTGTTTTAAGGATATTATGACAAAAAAATTATTTAAATACAATATTTTGGCAAAAAATTAACTTAGAATAACCTTTTTCCAAATGTTCTCCTTTTGTAAAAAATGCTTCTATTGTAATAATATTTTGCCTGTATATAGCTCAGACCTCTGTACAGAGGCTCAAGTATGATTTTTGAAAAATTCACATTTTCAGAGTTACAACCATTTGAAATAATTATCGTTGTATTTTCTTAAAATTTCTCCCTTCTGTTTTCGTAAAACATGGATAAACCGACTTCCGAGTTATGCATTTCAAAAATTCTAGTAAAAAATATTAAACAATAGAATCATTTTTTACAAAAGGAGAACATTTGGAAAAAAGGTTATTCTAAGTTAATTTTTTGCCAAAATACTGTATTTAAATAATTTTTTTTGGCATAATGTCCTTATAAAACAATTTTATACATGTATTCTAATCTAAGTGACACTAAATATCATAAATATTATCCATTTACGCACTTTAGCAAAATCACGGTTCCGAACGTAGTCGGATACCTTAAGTATTAAATCTGTTTGTTTATTTGATCAGAATCTAAAGAATCATTATTTTGTTAGCAATCATCCAGAGGCAAAGCTGGAATAATAACGAGTAATTTTTTAATTAAAATTACATTAATACTTTCTTTTGCGTAATTAACAGATATCCTAGTAGAGACCACATGATACTAAATTGTTGTCGGTTGTATTATATAGTTAAAATTATAAACTTTTTTCTATATTTTATTCCATTTTACCATATTTAGAAGAAATGGGAGGACCTTCTTGAATCAAAAAGTAGGTATTAACTTCTTTAGCATTTTCTATGAGGAAAGAAGTAGTGTTGCCAAGAAATCCATTTCTAGAGAAATTCCTTAGGGATTTTCATATGAAATGGAACACAGAAAAAAAAATCCGGTAACGAGCTTTTGGGGAAAGGAGCATGAATGAATACAGACTCAAGAATGAAAAATGATGATGCAGAGGGAATGGTTCAGGGGACCTTTTTTAGCCACCAATCCTTCCGTCAACATAATGATGTTTTTCACATATAAAGGTATCATAAACTGTTGGTATTGTTCTAAAGGGTCTGCAACTGGATATCATAATGTCCTCTCCACAAAATAGTGAAATGAAATTTCTAGTGGAGCACTTCGCAGCTATCCCTCTAATCACCAAGTTCCGATCACTGAGCCTGTCTCTGGTCTTATCGCTGCCTAGCAGCCTTTCGCAGGTTTAGAACCTCGACACTCTCTGTTCCTTCTCATCCTTCTCTTTAGACTCTTTGGGAGTGCTCTCTCACAACCCCTAAAATTTATGATTGGTAGGGACACGTATATGTACCCAGAACCCTTAGTCTTGGTCCCAACCACCATTGGTTGGGACCAAGATAAGGAAATCTTTGGGACAAAAGCCTGTATGAACTGTAAATCGTAAATAATCGTAAATAATATGAAGGGTCTAAAAATCTACCTGCCACTCCGACACTGAGAATACAATTCTTGGCATTTCGTCCTTACAATAGCAGACACTACTTTCCATACACTCGTGACATGGCCACATGTTAGAGAGATTGAAAAAATGAATAGCCATTGAAAAAGATCTACAGTTTTCTTGCTCTGTTAGACTCAGGGCATGAGAAAAGAAAAGAGAGGTTAAAAGTAACCGTCTGAAAAACGACGCTGCAATGCTAAAAGCCGCATCGTGATATTAGGTTCATAAATTAAGGTCTTTAGTCGGTTGTAATTATAATTCCTTGCTTCCTAAGTATTGAGAATTTTTATCTTTTTCATAAAAAAACGTTTCTCAAGTGATTGACTTCGAGAAAGAAATTCCTCTCATTTGTAAATTCCGTCAGAAAATGAAATGTGTCAGGAAAAAAGTTGAAAAACCATTTAATTACACAATTTTATTAAATGATCAAAATACTAAAAGTTCCGTATTATAATCATTACTGTCATAGTTTTCGGAAAGCATTCTCGAAAAAGTCTTCATTATGCAATTAGTTGCTACTTTAATTGCTAAAACAGCTTCAATCGTAAATGTGTGTTGGATATCATAAGTTACATGCAAAAGTATTTTCTATTTTACTCATGATAAAAATCTTCTTAAAAGGGGAAATTGAATAACACTATTACTATCATTGAATTAGCTGAAAAGGTAATTTGTAGAGGGAAGTGAAGAGAGATAAGGAGGAAATAAATACAAGGAAGTCAAAAGTTTGAATACAATACTGATGTCAATACTGTTATTCAAAAGGATACTTTTCACTGAATGTTTGTATTAGTATACAAAATGGAAACGTGATTAAGAGAAATGCAATTAACTCATTTCTTAGTAATAATACAAAATTGCAAAGAGGTAAGAATGTCTGGAAGTCAAATACATTAACTTATCCGTTTTATCTGTATTAATAAAAGGAATCGTATATTTGAATGTCAAATGCAGTGAAAAAGGGAAGATTAATAATTCTGCACGTTGAAAACATGGGTGATGATAATATAAACACTTCGCAAATATTTGTTTTGAAATTTACCTTAGGTAATCTCTAAAATTTATATTTTGATATGGTTTTTTACAATTCTAAAGATCTGAAAACGCATGATGTCCCTATTATTTGTATTTATGTATGTGATAGTTAATTCTTTTTGTAGTTTTTTGTAGGTTATTAAGCTTCATCATCGTTATACTTATTTATCTTATTTCTTTGTTCCTTGCAATAGAAAAAGTAACTTTGGACAAAATAAAGAGAATAGGATGGATGTGTTAAAATTCCAAAAAAAAAGCCAGTGATTCCTCAACCACACATCAAGATGAGTGAGTAGTTACATTGTGGGCATTGTGCTTCCACTCGTTATTAATCATTTTTGTGACTGTATCATATCGATAGATTGAAAGTTCTCGTCTAGTTATGAGGTAATCAAAGAATCTTCATTGCCTTTCTCCAGAAGATTTGACGTCTACATTAAAAGGCTGCAACATGTTTACTTCGGAAAAGAAGTCAAAAATTGTATACCCAGTGTGTCGATATTTCAAACATGTGTAGTTTTTCACAAATAATTTTCCACGAACGTCTCAAATAAGACCAGTTATCTTTTTCATCCTTTGAATGGAAGAATTCTGATGCAATTTTCAATTTTTAACAATTATCCTGAAAAGTTTTACAAAGTAAAACTTTAATAAATTTAGTTAAAAAAGTTTGCCTTTTGTAAATTCTTTATTTTAAAATGAAAAAGATTTCACGGAGATGGTTATAATTTTCACTTTTAAAATACTTGTTTTGAGATGTAATCTATTTATTGATCTAAATGCTTTTAAAAATAATTTCATTTATTATTTTCCTGTTATAAAATTAAATGATGATATAATAGTAACATATAGAAAATCTGGGTTGAATTTTTAGAGGTACATTAAATGTACATTTTGCGTAGATTGCATCCAATGTCTCACTGTACATGTTCTTATTATTTCATATTGCATATCCTTTGAGATCATTCTTTTAACACTAGATTGTCAAGTCATTGAAGTCATTTTGACTGCTTTTTAATTCCATTTAGAAACTGCTTTTTAATTCCATTGTCCTAAGAAACTGTGCATTATATATGTAATATACACTGGTGTGCAAAACTTAAGCAACAGTTGGGTTTATTGCCATAACTTCACGAAAAATCATCTGAGAGATTTGAAATTCTGAAATGAGGGAGAGTATTATGTACATAAAGGATGACGAAAGCATCGGCGCTGAAAAAGGAATAAAACGCATACGGTATGGAATCAAACAAAAACAAGCGTTATTGAACGCATAGTATCGTGACTCATTATTGTCTATCCAACAGGAAGAACAACAAGCAGATGTTCCTTAATATGGTATATGCCCTCCCCTTACTACAATGGTTGCTTTGCACCGTCTCCGCATACTCAGAACCAGCTGGTGCAACATTTCTTGAGGTAGGAGTGCCCATTCCTCAATCAACATCTGCTTGAGTTGTTGGTTGTTCTCCGGATGATGTAAGCGTGTGGCAATACGTCTCCCCAAAGCATCCCATACATGTTCGATGGGATTTAAATCTGGTGAGCACGCTGGCCAATCCATTCGAGTGATATCTTCACTTTCCAGCAGCTCCTCAACAGCAAGAGTGCAATGTGGCCGTGCATTGTCATCCATAAAGATGAAGTCTGGACCAATGGCACCTCGGAAAAGATGAACATTCGAGTGATGTCTTCACTTTCCAGCAGCTCCTCAACAGCAAGAGTGCGATGTGGCCGTGCATTGTCATCCATAAAGATGAAGTCTGGACCAATGGCACCTCGGAAAAGATGAACATGGGGAAGAAGTACCTCCTCACATAGCGGATCCCCGGTTACAGACCCTCTGTCGAAAATGTGAAGCTCAGTTCCGCCGTTCAGCATAATACCAGCAGACAAGAACTCCAGGACCACCGTAACGATGTCTTTCCTTGATGTTACTGGGATAAAACCGGGTCCCGATCTCTCCAAATCAAAACGGGTTGAGAATCGCTTGGTACTGAACCGACTCTCATCCGTAAAGAGGACACGACTCCATTGATCAGTTGTCCATTTTTTGTGCTCTCTGGCCCACTGTAAACGGTGGCTTCAGTGGCCATCTTTCAACGGGAGGCAGCGTTCAGGACGGCGGGCGAACAGGCCCCTTTGTGAAGGCGTCTGGCCACAGAAAAGCCGCTACACTTGTCGACCTGTTGCTGTACAGAGTTTCTGAACAATGGCGCTTGCTGACTTCTGTCGATCTTTTTTCGCCTGCAGGATGATATATCGGTCATCCCCGGCAGTTGTCGTCCTCGGGCGGCCACACCAGCCTTTCTAACAGCTGTACCTGTGATTTGGAACGCTTTCCAAGCGCGCGAAACGACACTTTTGTTGATTCCGAACTCTGCAGCTACACTGGTGACAGTACGCCCCTTCTCCAGCTTTCCGATCATTCTTTCACGTGTGATGTCGTCCAGGTGATTTCTTCTAGCCATATTTCACAAACTGACTCATTGGCACTTGCAGAGAATATGGTGAATTGCGTCTCCGTCCTTCATTTCATTCTACTGTTGAGCAGCGCGCGCCGACATCACGCGTTTTGCCTACGCTCACATCGCTTCTGACGTTTTGTTCCTGATATTTGCATACGCATGACGTTTCTACTGACTTACGTGTTCCCTCTACTGATCTCCAGACCTCCTTTTCTACAATTTCATGGCTATCTGCTAAATTTTTACATTGTTGCTTAAGTTTTGCACACCAGTGTATATAATGCACAGTTTCTTAGGACATTTTAGAATATATATTTTTTCCAAGAGGAGTAAATTTTTTTAATGTTATTATTTACAAATAATTTGCTATATGACCATAAATAATATGAAAAATATTTAATGTTAATTTTAAACAAATTTTTTTTACACTTTAATCATTCTTTCACAATACATTCATTTTGACTGCTTTTGGGCAATATAGGCATATACTAATTTTCAGTCTTTCTATTGTTAAATAAAGATATGTGTGCATGTTTTTAGAATGCAAACAGAGTAGAAAAGGTAAATATGTGTTCGAGATTAGTCATAATAAACCGGATACATTATACTTCGTAACTTTCTTCAACATACAGATACTTGTAATGAAGCTCTCAAGGATAAATTTACGCTTTTTTAATGCATTTTTAAGTAAAAAAATATGTTTTGATTCAGTCTATTTAGTTAAGACAGTTAAATATTTGCATCAACTCATACTTCATGAAACAAAGAATAAAAAAGAAAGTCACGAACATGAGTTTTAAGAATCAGCACAATATATATAATATTTCTAAGACAGAAAAAAATGCAAAATAAGCATAGTCGATTTATTCTGGGGGGAAAAACCCTAAACGAAAAATGTACAGTTAACGAGAACGAGTAATTTATTATGTTTCAATATAGTCAATATGAAAAATAATCGCTTTTACTAGAGTTTGTAAAAAGTAACAGTTTCACCATGAAAAAAAAATTCTTAATCAAGTTGTAAGATGTGTGCGCTTATAAATATTGACTTTAGAGGTATAATTAAAAAAATGTTTTGTTTTAATTTGCTTGATCTTTTCTTAAGTATAAAATTTCGAAATTGTGATTATTCGAATTGTGAAATTATTTTTTGAAATTGTGAGTTTAATTTAAAGCTGATTTGGAAACAAAAAGTCATACATATTAATAATCTATAAGTAAACATCGGAATAAAATGCTGTAATTGTAATGGTGTAAATTTATAAAAATCAGATTTTCCCCCTTTCTTTCTACTAAACAACAAGCATCAAAACAAGAACCGGACGAAATTTAAATTAAATTTCGTCCTTACCAGAACTATACCTATGAAGAATATTAAAAAAAGTAATACAATGAATAATAATAAATGAAACAAGTTAATTATACGTGAAAAATATTCAATGTTTTTGCATTGAAAGTTCGTAGATACAGCAGTTCCTTGAACTAATATGTAGCTACTACCACTGACTTTAGTATTTTTGGAAGAAAACTGCTTTGTGAGAAATTCATACAGAAGCAATTCCTTTGAGATTTTTCTGCGAAAAGAGCAAATAATTGTATCTAATAACTGATTTGGTAAGGGAAAGGAATTCGGATGAAAAGAACCCTGAGGATGAAAATTGATGATGCAGAAAAATGGCAGAATAGACATTCTTTTATCAATAACCCTTTAATCAAGAAATTGTGTACTGATTCTGTAACTGCACACAACGTATATTTAGTTAATAGGTAAGAGGGGAAATTATTGTGTGTGACAAGAAGATTGAAATCCATTATTTATTCAGTAAGTGCTTAGAAGTATTTTTATGTAATATCTTGCAGTTAGCGCAAAATGGAATAAGTTAAACAGCAGTCAGCAAGCCACTTAGAAAAATATTTTCTTTTGTGAAATATATTAAAAGTAAATAACGTTGTAGATGTCTATTTAGTATGTTGCGATGAATTATGAGGAAATATGCTTTACGTAAGCTACTCTCAATAAATTTAAAAAACGTTAATATAAAAATAGAACCATAATATAATATTTTATTATTACTACAATAAAGAAGAATTCATTGTTTTCATAAATCATTGTAAAGTTTTAAACAAGTAGTTTTTGATATTGACTTTGGGATTTAATAGATATATATTCTTAAATTGTCATAACCTTTTCAACGTAATTCCTGAATTTAAATTACTAGAGATTAAACTTATCCTGAAGTAATACATTTGATTCGAGAGGGTTCTATAATGTAATTTTTTCTTTACTTTATGTAAAAGTCAAATGGAAAGATATTGAAGAAAAAGTAAAAACAGAGCTCTTTTTAATATTTTTAGTATAAAGAAATTAAGTACTTGAGACGTGAAATAATGATGTGTCAGAATAGAATAGCTAAAATCATGATAAATAAGGAAATAATTAAAAATGTAACAATAATTAAATATTATAACTAGATCTATGTGAAAAAATAAACCAACATTAATATAAAAAATAAGGGATTGCAACACACACTAGTCATCAGAATTAAAGAATACTGAAAGAAATGAAATGTAACTAATGTAATGCTTAGTGAAAAATTATTAATAGCAATTTGTACAAAAAATTAGTTAACACAAAGTAAAAGTTTTGACGTTTGATTATTCACAAAACATTGAAATCAAAACTAAGTTAATAGAAACTGGAAAATGACAAAAATATAACGTCACATCTTGTAGAAAACGTATTCTTTAATATGATGTCTGGTCACCTTGGACAAATTTGAATGTTTCACATTTTGTGATTTCATATATTTTAACAAAGATTTGATCAAATCTAGTAAAATTGCAAGCTACTCTTCTATAAGTGCATTTTTCAATTCCTGGAGGGTACAGGGAGGAATTTGACCTGCAGAAATTCGGCGCCTTAAGGCATCTTACATATGCCTACTTGGGTTGAAGTCGGGTGATTTAGGTGGCCAATCCATTCGAGTGATAACTTCTGTTTTCAAGTATTCTGAAGTATGCGATCGAGGTCGAGCATTGTCATCTTTTAACAAAAATAGGCTAACAGAACCTTTAAGTAGTCTAACTTGGCACTCCAGTACCTCGTCTCCATGTCTTCGAGTGATTACAGTATCCGCTTGAAAGATATACTGCTCAGTGTGGCCATTTATCATAATTCCTCCCGAAACCTTTAAGCCATGGTCCGGGAAACGAGATGCTTCATGGACTGGGAAAGGTAGGTTGTTTGTTCCTTTCTGTCTCCTAATCAAAACATGCCTAGAATCAGTGTTCAGACTATACCTGGTCTAGTCAGTAAGCAATTCTTGGGTGCTTTAAACACGACAATGATGACAGTTTAACCGTCCAAACTGGTAAATGGAGTGAGTGGGACACAAGCGATTGGATTTCTCACATACTGACCAACTTTGTTAAGTTTTTGTGCAGCAGTAGAATAGCCTAATCCAGTTCCTGTGGTATATATTTAAGGTCTAAATCAAATATCTTACACTTGCTTCATAGTTTCTTCGAGCTGACAATATCAGAAAATGATCTTTGCTCGTATCTGTTGCTCTTTGTCGTCCTTGACCACGCTGCCTGAAAACCAATCCGGTGCTTAGAAAGTATCTCCAAGCTCTTGTTATGACACTTAGAGGGATATCCAAATCTTATGTGGCTCCCATTTGAAATTGACCTCCCTCGATTATATCAATTATTCGCCACTTTTGAGCGTCTCTTAATTGATGCTTTTCAGCCATAACTAAGGAATGAATACGGATCACTCTCAAAAACCATAATGGCTTGAACTCTTTCGTGGGCCATAGGAAGATTAATTCCCATCTAAAATGATCTTACAAAATGCCCATGTGAAAAGCGCAAAATCCATTATGATATATTGGTCTTGCTATTGGTCTTATATTATAACATTTAGCACGTTAGGCAGTTACCTACGGCACCACTTTTTCATTTGAACAAAGGCGTATAGCACTAAGTCATCAGTTTATAAAATATTCCTCAAGAAAAAGGAAAGGACGTCTTAAAAGCTTTCAATTAAAGAAGTGTGTAGTTATAGGTGATGTGCGCATAGCTAGTGTGAAAAACAACAAAGATTGCTTGCAACTATAGACGGTGTGGAAAATGTAGTAGAAAGTGAAAAGAAAAGAGGACCCGCTACATGTGTGCAAAATATAATGTCCCTTTGTACAGTCCAACGTGCTTCTTATCTTTTCTTGACAAATAATCACCATTAAATTTAATTTTCTTTATGACGGTGAATGGTTCCTTTGGAAGTACTCTTCCCACATCTGAAATTTAAATGTAAACATAAAATTAGGCAAAACGAAATATATTTCTTTAAATACTATTATTTAATTGTTAATAAAACATAAAAAGCTGCGAAAAAATTGAAAAGAGAAATAAATGGCCTATAAAAGGGTTAAACAACACTATGAACCGCCATTCAAACATGTGTCCATTGCGCACTACATTTTCAATAACCGAATTTGCAAATTTCTGGCACTAACGTATGTGTGGATGTGCAATTTTCTGTTCAATTGTATTTAATTAAGACTAATTACAGTATTGAGCTATTGGTTGCAACATTAATTTAATAAGCATATTTTTCTCATTATCCTTTAATTTTACTGGTCAGTGTACTAGTATATATACTACCAACCTCATACATATATAACTTGTTCTACATAAAGGAAAAATATTCAAATAAAGTAATCTTGTCTTACTAATTACAGATTTAAAATGTAACATGCTCTTTTAAAAAACTTTTATTTCAAATTATTCTCGTTACAAACGAAGTTCATTATTGTAGTTTTAAAGGTAAAATTTTAAATTTTTAAAGGTATCCGCCCCGTTCGGAACCATGTTTTTAAAAAAAGCGCGTAAATGGAAAATTTTTCATGATATTTAGTGTCACTTAGATTGGAATACATGTATACAATTTTTTTGGAATATTATGAAAAAAAATTATTTAAATACAATATTTTGGAAAAAAACATTAATTTAAAAGAAAAACCCTTTTTTTCCAAATGTTCCCCTTTTTTTTGTAAAAAATGCTTCTTTTAAAAATTAAAAATTTGCCTGTATATGGCTCCGACCTCTGTACAGAGGGGGCAAGTATGATTTTTGGGAAAAAATTTACATTATTTTCCCGAGTTACAACCATTTTGAAATAATTATCGTTGTATTTTCTTAAAAATTTTTCCCCTTTTGTTTTCTTTAAAAAATGGATAAACCGACTTCCCAGTTAGCTTTCCCAAAAAATTTTAGTTGAACCTCTGTACAGAGGTCCCGGGGTAATACGGGGGAAAATAAAAACAATAGAATTTTTTTTAAAAAGGGAACATTTGGAAAAAAGGAAAATTTTAAGGTTAAAGCCAAAATAAAATGATTTTAAAAAATTTTTTTTAATTGTCCAAAAAAATTTTTCATACTAAATTTTAAACTAAGGCAAAAAATTAAAATATCCATTTACGCCTTTTAAAAAATCACGGTACCGGGAAATGTCCCGGGTACCTTAAAATTTAAAACTGTTTGTTTATTTTATCGGGAAACCCAAAAAATCATTATTTTGTTAGCAAACATCCAGAAAGGGAAAAAACGGGAAAAATAACGAGTAATTTTTTTTTAAATTAAAAAATTTCATTAATACTTTTTTTTCGTAATTAACAGATATCCTAGTAGAGACCTACAAGGTACTAAATTGTTGTCGGTTGCATTATATAGTTAAAATGGAAAGAATTTTTCTATATTTTATTCCCTTTTTCCATATTTACAAGAAAGGGGAGACCCTTCTTGAATCAAAAAGTAGGTATTAACTTCTTTAGCATTTTCTATGAGGAAAGAAGTAGTGTTGCCAGAAATCCATTTCAAGAGAAATTCCTTAGGGATTTTCATATGAAATGGAACAAAGAAAAAAAAGTCCGGTAACGAGCTTTTGGGGAAAGGAGCATGAATGAATACAGACTCAAGAATGAAAAATGATGATGCTGAGGGAATGGTTCAGGGGACCTTTTTTAGCCACCAATCCTTCCGTCCAGCATAATGATGCTGTAACTGTAGCGAAAAAACAGTCGATATCCAAGAGTAGAGAAAAAGGGGAAAAACTTTTGCTTGTACAAAAAGATTGAATTTTACTATGCACTTACTTGTGATTGAAAGTATTCAAATACAATCTCTATTAACGTAAAGTAGTGCAGATTTAATGGCATGTTCTTCCATAGTAATTAATATTTGTAATATGTAACAAAGCGATTGGTGAAGAACATACATTTAAGTTTATTATGGTATAAAATGTGTTCTACGTTAATCACGTAATACACATATTAATCTCAACATGAGGTACTCGGGTTCATTTAACTGTTTAATATGTTTTAATCAGTAAATTTTATTTAATTGATATTTAGCTCCATTGCTTTCGAAAAATATAGAAATATGATAAAATGCCTATTCAGATAAATCTTAAGCAACCTGTAGTATTTTAAATGGAATTTTTTAATTTTTTTTGTTTGTGCAGCCGATATTAACCCAAAGCTTACTACTAGAAACTAAGTTGTTAATATTTACTGATGCTCAACTTCTGAGATAAAATAAATAAATAAAATTTAATTAATGTGCATCAAAAATTTGTTATTCTTTACCCTCTTCTCGACTTTCCCCGAGCTGAGCTCGGGCAGGTGAAACATACCATCCTGTATCCTCCCGAGTGTAGCTCGGGCACTGTGAAAATTTACACTGTAAAATCAGTCTTTCCCGAATCATTTAACAAGTGCTTTTTTTGGTTTCGAATAATTGAAAAGTACCACTTGGTGGAATTTTCTGTTAAAAGAGGACGGTCTTCGGTTGAGCACCCTCCATTCAAGCTTTTTTTAAAAAGACATTTTTGGACTACTTTTTCCACTACACAGAAAAGCTAACCCAACAAAAGGGGGTGTATTATTTTGCTGTTTAAAAGAGACAGTAAAGGGAAGAAGGTAAGAAGATGAACAAGATTCTACCGTCCAGATTGCGAAGTTGGGTTATGTTCACTACCGTGTTTTTGAATTTATCATACGTGATCAAATTTTGATAAATAATTTCATAATTATTTATGTAAATGCAATAGATATACACCAAGTTAAAAGTTCAAGATAAAAACGGTAGGTGTTCTAAGCTTTATATTTATAGTTAATGTGAATTAACTCCAAAGTCTAAGAATTTCTGCCATACAAAAAACCAACTTCACAGGTAAATTATTCATTTATTTAAATAGATTTTTTTTGCATTAATTTTTGGTAAGTTTTGCATACGAATGTTGCTATTATGTTTAAGAAGATACGTTTGAAAAAAGGCATAAAATGTTTACATGTTTTGATCCATAATCCAGAAATAAAATAAGCCTGGAATGGGTTGTAAATAATGCTTTGATTATTCTAACATAATACTAATTCTTGTATATATTTTAGAAACTAAAATCTGTGATTAATAAAACTATTATATTGAATTAATATAAAATTATATTTGTGTAAGTTTGTATGATTAATAGAGTTTTTAACTTGATTTTTTTCTTACACTTATTAAATCTTTATGTTTTTTTTTGGAGTTTAAAAAATTTTTTTGGTTTTTTAAAAATATTCCAAATTAATAAGGTTTGTCTAATGTCATCCATAAGAAAATACGACATATTTTTTTTCAAACTTAACATTCTGCTTATATTACAAGCAATTATGCTAAAAAACACAGAATAAGTGATCACGAATAAAAAATATACACACGAAAAGAATATCCTTCTAAGGAATAGATGTATAAACAATCAACACTTCATGGTAACACAATTCATATTTGAAACATATATCTAAAACTCTTTTTGCTGAAACTTATCCATTGAAGCTAAAGCTGTTTTACTTAAGATTAAAGTCATCCCCATTTCATTTAGGCAATAATCTGCTTTTTTAGCTCATGCAACTTTTACAAAAATTTATTTGTGGTGTGTGGTCATGGGTGTGATCTCGTGATCAGTGCAGTTTTTTTCGAATTGGGTTAGTGTCCTGGTGCCACTGAACACCCACCGTGTAGAGAAGCTGTTCCCTTTAAAAATCTTTCGAAAAACTAAAAGGGAGGGCTGCTGTAGCCCAGTGGTCGAGGTGTCGTATCATGGTAGGCATGCCATGAGTTCGAGCCCACTACCACTTAAAACCCGCCATGTAGGGCAGCGATGCACGTTAAATCTGTCGAGAGCTCAAACGTCCTTCCGTTGATGTGGTAGTTAGGAGAGGGAGGTGCCAGCTCAGGTGTCGTCCACGTCACTTGACCAACTTCAAAATTACGTGGTTTGTCGCCAAAAGCCCTCGTGTAGCTGAAAAGTGCGACGTTAATACTCACTCACTCGAGACTGAAAGTTCTCATATTAGCGTGGCATTCTGTGAAATTTAGCGTGGTATGTGTGACGGGTGAGGGCAAAAGGGTCCCTCATCTTTTGACCCAGGATAAAAATTAAAAAGGTCCTTTTTAAATAGCTCCCGGTACTTCAAAATGAGTAGTCAATAAAAATTTGTTGAGTTTTTTAAAAAAAGTTTCACTCTAAGCAAAATATTCGAAAAAAAAATTTGAAATTAATCTTTTTCTGTCTGTGAACAATTTGTACAGGTTCATATTTCTATATTTCGTTAAAACATTTTAAAATATTGTTTAAATGAAATATTTTTTAGATCAATATCTTATAAAAATTGCACTGTAAGTTGTTCATAATACTTTAGGATATATTTGCTTATATTCTGTTCTTTATGAGTTGCATCTTTATAATGATATCGATTAGGAGACAAATATGCACACAACTCTCACAAATTTCGTAAAAGTACATTTAAGAAAACTTTCGATTCTTTTCTTCTTATTATTAATTTATTAATCCTTAAAAAATACTTTTAAAATCTATTCCTGTCAAATTTTAGATTCATATTAAAATAAAAATATATAAATACAAATATGTAAAATTTACAAATTTTGATTTTATTGTAAAGGAAATAAATTGAAAGTCATAGCTTTTAAAGACCATCAGCAATATTGAATAATTTTCAATTTATTAATAATATAAAATAATAAGATTATACAGATGAAAAACTAAATTTAAAAGTCTAACTAAAAAATAATCTTTTATCCTTTTTCTTTTTTTTGTTTTAAGATAAGGAAGATCTTTAAAAAAACTTCTAACCCACTTTGAGGGGAGGGGCTGCTAGCTCAGGTGTTGTCCTCGTCACTTGACCATGGTTCAAAATTATGAGGTTAATCACCAAACGCCCTCGTGTAGCTGAACAGTGGGACGTTAATATTCACTCACTCATTAACACACATTACTGGTCATCCAGAGTGCGACATAATGAAGGCAACATCCAATACACTTAAGATTTAAAATATTTTTGACCCAGATTATTATTACAGCAGCAATTCCCCAAATTGTGAGCCCAAGCCCCTAGGGGGGAAAAAAAAAAACCCCCTGGGGTGTGCGATTATATGGAAAAGTCTAAAACAAAAGATTTTTTTAAAATAAATTATTCATTTATTAACAAGAGGGAAAACAAAATATATTACGAATGAGTATTAACATCACACTATTCGGCTACTCGAGGGTTTTTGGCGACGGACATCGTTGCTTTTAACCATGCTCAAGTGAAGACGATAATACCTGAGCTGACACCTCCCTCTCCTAACTTCCAGACCACACTAACGGAGGACGTTTGAGCCTCAATATTGCACAATTTAACTTGCATTGGCTTCCTCTGCATGGCAGGTCTTCAGTGGTACTAAGGCTAGGATTCATGACACGCCGGCCACGAGTCCGTTACTTTAATCACTAGGCTACAGAAGCCGAATATATTACGACATAATAAAAAGTAAAATTCACATTTACATTGATATAATTTACTTAGAAATGTACAGTACTGCACAATGTATTTGATTTGATATTATAATTTATGAACAAGTTTAATAATTACTAGTGACACAGTACTCACCTGAAAGATTGCACATTTTTTCAAAACATTCAACTGCGAAAGAGAAACAAACGCACCTTGGATTTTTCGGGGGAAAAAGTCTTGCATAAGATCTTATTGTTCCCCCCTTCTTATTTCATAAAAAACAATCAAAAAAATTTCTTCAACCGGTTACCACATATTTAAAAATAACCCTATCGGGGGAAACCCCGGCTTACAACAATTCATTCCTAGCTCTTCAAAAGAGACCTAGAGCAGTTTTTAAATTTGTATCAACCCAGCTCCGAAAGGATGAGAATGTCTTGATCCCAAATTAAAAAATGAGCTTTATTGTTAAAACTAGTTGTTTTCTTTTCCCAAAACTTCACTCACTCCCAATTATTCCCCCCCGCCATGTAAAATTTTTGATCGTGTTTCGTATGGCAACTTCACCCCCCATGATCTTATTTCAAACTCCTCACCTTTTTTTACTTTCTGCTAAGTGGTTATTTAAAACTTCTTTTTTAGTAACCGCATGCGGGTTTTCTTAAATTTTCGTGTAATGGACTTAAAAATATTATTCTCTTAATCCTTTATTAAAGAAATATATCCCCTCTCTCCTCGTTCCGTCGAGATGCGACAGACGGTTGAAAGACGGGCTTTGCTGGTGACGTCATTTTTTCTCTTGCCATGAAAGCGAAAAAAAACTAAATCAACTGGGAGGTGGTTTCCCACCTACCCTCCATCAGCACTGTTGAGCTGCATTTAATGTGGACTGCTTTTTATTTTTATATGTAGCTTCAACAAATTCTTCTCTGTTCAATTTATTATGACGAGTGGATAATAGAGCTTTCTCTAAGGTTCCACGTAAATATATAAGTGAAAAATATATAAATAAATAAAATATATAAAATATATAAATATATAAATATTACTAGTGATTCTCGTTGGCTTGTCTGGCATAGCAAAGTTTTTCAAACGAAGGTTTAATGTTATAAATTGGTTTAGTGTTGGCTAAATCTATATTTAGCTAAAATCTATATAAATCTATATCAAGGTGCAGCATTTATACACGAGCAGACGTCTGATATGTTTCCGAGGTGGTTGCACAGACGTCAGAGAGAATGGTTATAAGAAACAAGTAATATAAAAAAATTTTCTTAAGTCAATTCCTACTTAGAAAATTTTTATTTTAACTTTTCTTTTTTTTGAAGGTTACAATTAATAGAAATATGTATATAAAATATGACAGAATCCCAGCTTTTAAATGGTAATTAATTTTATTAATTTTCATTAAAAGTATCGTTTTTGTCATCCCAAAACATTCGTGTATCAAGTTTTGACACAAGTCGCCAAAAGGGTCGCTAAGCCGCCAAAAAATGATGCCAACGTGGCTGTATTTGCAATTATTTGAATAATTAGTTTTAATCAAATAATTTTAATTAATTATTATTAAATTATCGTATTGTCATCCAAAATAATCATGTATATAAAATTTTATCTCAATTGGGGAGCTTTTTAAAGTAATTTTTTTCCCCCCGATTGAAAAAAATTCCCCCAAGATAAATAAATATAGAGAGAGTTCTAGCTAATAGCAGGAATTAAAAAAGCAACAGAGAATAGACTATTTTAGTAATGACATTTGTACTTTTAGAAATGGATGATTGAGGAAATAAATATTTAATTTAAGTTAAAATTAGTTTGCAATATGTTCCAATTTAAAAATTAAAAAGGAAAAGTGAGAGAGATAATACTTATCCTACTTTTTAAAAGTAACTTACTTAAAATAATCATTAAAAAAGTAACATACACAAAATTTAATACTTATCTTGATACTTTTTGTACGGTTTATAATTAAAGTCATATTATAGCTTTAGCATCAAAATACATTATTATTAGATTAAATGCATTGTTGTTAAGTTGGGAAGCACTGTATTATAGTATACAAGCATCGGTCGCGTCACGTTTAAGTGATACATAAAGACAAAGAAGGGGATTCTTTTAAGAACTGAAAATGTGTTTCTTATATTTTTGTGTTTAGAAGCTTCAGTACACCTCGATGAAGAAAATGGAAATCATTTGAGTACGTGTCTGAGTCTGACATATAAAGATAAGGGATTTATATAAATTGCGGATTATATTTCTTGTTAAAATCCCCGTGATGGGATTTAAATTTTTTTTATGTATAGGTGGTAGAAGTAATGAATCAAATGATGAAAATTTTGCACCAACTTCGTCATAGAATCAAGCGTAATAGGGCATACTATGTTCATAAAAATAAGGAATTGCATTGTAACATCGAGAATCCGAATGCAAAAATAAGGGTCTCTTGCATAACAATCTGTGTTACCTCACCTCCTTCAACAATGTTTAAAGTTTCAACAAGCAGAGGTGTGTATGTCTGTAACAGTTCATTGCACGGTGGATGAATGGTGCATTGCCTTTTGAATAAAATCCAGATTCTTTATATAGCATCTTGATGGCCTCATCTGAATTTAACGACTTACATTACACCCAAGTTTTCGTGATTCCCTTTTTTTTTGTTTTCTCTTTAAAAGGGTTTCCCCCAACTGGCGTTTTATTTCCCAAATGTGATTTTGGGTTTCTACTCCCCCCCCCAAAACCCCATTTTTACTTCACCCAACACCATCATTTTCCCTCTTTTTTTAGCTTGAAAAGGGTTTGGGAAAAGGTCCTTTTACCTTTAAGATTTACTTGTGGTAGTCTAAAAAAAAAAAACCCTTTTTCCAAAAAAAAAAAATGTAAAAAAAATTTCAATTTGTTTTCAAAACCCCTTTTTTGCTTTGTGGTCAAAGGGGTTAGGGTTTAATGATTAGCTTTTGATTGACCCAGCGTATACTAATATAGTGTTTCTCAAACTGGGGGCGTGATAACTCTATGAGGAGTGCGCGGAACCGAAAAAAAATTGAAAACAAAAAAACTATTTAAAGAAATTTGTTTAAATTTGGGTTAAATAAACAAAATACTTTTTTAATATAATAAAAATACAAAATACGCTTTTACACTGATGTAATAAATTATAAATGTATCAGTACTTTTTACCGGATTTTAAAAATTAATTTAAAAATACTAAGTTAAAAACAAGTTTGATAATTATCAAATGACCTCTGGAAAAAAATATTTAAAACCCCCATTTGATAATTTGGAGGGTCTATAGCCCCCTCCCTTTAAATTTTTGGGTTTAAAAAATTATACGATTCGCTTTCCAATGCTTTCCATTTTTTTTCGTAGACGTGGGATTTTTAAAAGTTTTTTGGGGGGGGAGGGGGTGAAAAAGGTAAATAAGCCAATCCCGAATTAAAAAGAAAAAACCCCCCAAAAAAAAACCCTGGTCCCTTTTTTTGCATTCGAAAGCCTTCGGAATAATTTTAAAAGAAAGCAGTGCACAAAAAAAAGATCTTTCTTCGGAAAAGACGCATATAACGGCCAGAAAAAATGTTTTTGGGTGCGAGGGGGCCATATACGTCGGTGGCATGTAAGAAAGGGTTTAAAAAATCGTATTGTAGCTTTTTGTGTCAATATAGTATTATTTAAAATTTAAATCATGTTTTGTATGGTGGGGGGGGGATGAAAATGATGATTGAATATTGGATCGCGAATATTGAAAGTTTGAGAAGCACTGTACTAATGAGTATGATGATGAAGTACAGATGAACGTTGTCAGTGTATATCAATATAGAATGTACTGGCATACTCTTATGTCAATGAATACATCAAAAGCTTATTTCTTTCAATGCTAAGGTGTATCATGTTCGATTTTGCCAACCCGTAATGATTACACAAAATACTGATTTCTTTTTATTTCATAATATGGACGCCACTATTATTTGTGAATTATTTCATTCTTATATTTTATCAGCTTATTCAATACATTTCGTGTCGATTTGATTTTTATGGTATTGTTTTTTGGAGGATTAGCAGAGGCATTTACATATATCTTTTCTGTTGTTTTGTTATTGAAAAAAAAAAACATATAACTGCAGTAACATACTGCAGTAAAATAGTTACATTATGAATGTTTAGAAATAAAATTCAACAATTCTTTATTTTTGTATAATTTTAATCTGCATCTTATTTGCTTAAAATTATTATTATTTAAAATTCTTTTTAAAGACTGCAAAAAAAAGGTACAATTCATATGAATGTTTGGAAATAATAGATGAAAATTATAATATTATTGGCATTCTATGTGTTAATTTAAAGCAATTAATCTTTTGAAGTTCTTCTCTATAATATATTCAAGAATAACATAATAAATATATAATACAATAATGACACATTAATAATTTATAAATGACAGATATTACTAATTATGTATAGACAGGAAATGATTATTTTGTCATGATTACATACTGCTAAGAAAAAATTAACTTAAAAACTACTGAAAATTTTACTTCTATTAAATAATACACAACTGACAAAGTTAAATCCAAAGGGTAAATAATTGTTTTCATTTTCACTGAAGTAGTTGCTTGGATTTTATATTTACTCATAACTCTCTAATGGGATTATTCATTATTTCAGTATAATAAATAAAAATTATTAATTTCTTTGGGTTGAGAAACCAGAGTTAAGTAATTTGCCAATCAGCTGATGGAACGTTTTATCTGGTCTTTTTTCGTAAAAGAACATTTCTGAAATAAAGAAATAACTGAGATAAACTTATCTCATTTGAAAACTCGGAAAGAAATTGAAATGTACGATGAAAAAACAAAAGAAGAAAATCCATTTAATTATAGAATATTTTCTAGAAAGACAAGAGGAAGAGGTGATGAGTGTAAGCTAATGAAAATAAATCAGACATTTTTTTTTTGCATAAATTGCTACTTAGGCAGTACAGTCTTACTTTCTAGAAAACATGTCTTTAATCATATAAGTTCTTTTTATTCTTCGAAAGCGGCGAAAATTGCGAAATCTAATTTAGATCGCAAGCTCTTGGTAAAATAAGGAAACTCCATTTACACTTTATGAGAACAATTTTGTAGTCCGTTTCTTACATGTAAATAACAATACCTACATCTATATATTTGAATCTACTGGATAGTTGTGTCTTTTTGCTATAATTCTGACTTCAATGCTCCATGAAAATCCTTCATAAACTCAAAGAATTTTTTTCTTTCATTCCTTTGTAATGTGTGATTAATACTTGTGAGACCCATGGGATACTTTGTTGTGCACGAGGATTTTATAATTGTTTTCAATAACAAAAAAATGCATGCTTTTTTATGCAAATCTCATACCATAGTAGAGGTTGAATTCAACGATTTCTTTAATATCAAGGATTTCTTTAACATTTTTAACGAGTTATAAATAATGTTGATAATAGCTGGTCTGGTTCACAGTTACAGTTCAAAGAAAAACTTTACTTTACTTAATTTAAACCTATGTAGTGTTAAATATTTTTTTTTAAAAAAATAAATGTTAATTTCTAAAATTGAAATTTTTTTCTTGAAAATTTAATAATACTGCCTATTAATTAACCTTATAATAAACCTATTAATGTATTTGTAACACTATAGCAATTAATTGAATAAAAAATTACTCACGTCTATAAATTATTTCATTTGATTCGTTCATTTTACTGATATTATAATAGAGACACTAACTGCATAAAATTCTGAGTATGTTTATAATACAACAAGGTTGGAAATTTTTAATTATTATTAAAATAACTGTTAGTCTATTATTTTTTGAAGTCGTAATGTTTGGAAATATAAAGGACATAATTTTCGATCTTTCTATTCAAGACAGTTAAATATACATCAGAACACATTAACAACCCTACTGAAAACTTGCTTTTTGAGTACTACAAATATATTTTAAGTATACATATTTCTTACATTTTACTACCCTGATAAGTAACTTAAATGAGTTAGGGTGCTTAATTAAAACTTATTAACATATGATTACAAATATACGTATCTTCTACGCCAGAGGTGGCCATCCCGCGGCATGCATGTCACAGTGTGGAACTGTAACACAGTGGCAAGTGAAAACTTATTAAAAAATTTGAAAAGATAACAATTGTTAATTTTTTACTGTTTTATTGAAAGGTGGCTATCCCAGAAAAAACAAAGCATCAAAATTTATTTTAAATTCACTTAATTAAATTACAATAGGCAATTATTATGTAGAGACAACTTTGTTGTGTGAGTTCGTTTTCCAAAAGTAATGCATTTTTGAGATTTTAGAAATTTAGAGAGCGTACTTTTTTATATCTAGAAAGAAACAATGAACTGCCCAGTGAGTATTTGCTTCTTAAGAATGAAGAGATTTAGCTTTTCTTACCGAAACTATATATAAGGCATTTAAATAATTTAAGTTTAAGATTATAAGGAAAAGATTGTTCTTTTCCAATCCTGATTCATTATACGCATTATACGTCTTCTTTGTGAACACACTTTGCTTTTTTTATATTGATTTTGGAGAAAAATGGAAAACTGATGCACACCTAAGACAATCCGATTTTGTTAGTATCTTCGAGAACTAATCCTAATTTAAGAAATCTAAAAACTGAATACTCAGTAAAAAAAATCTACAAAGTGAAAACCCACATTAAGAAAGTTTAATAATTATTTAGAATTACATTTTTCTGGTTACTCATTTTTACTTTATACCTAACCTAACTGTGAGGGAAACTGAATATATATATATGCAATCTTCTTAAAAAAGTTGGCCACCCCTGTTCTACGCATATTGCACAGGACTTTCCAACATATACGTAAACAAGATAAAGAATCTTATCTTACAAGCAATCAAAAATATATGTATAGTATTTTTTTTCGCAATTAATCAAGGGAGAGGGTATTTTAACAAAAATAAGCAATATATGTTTTAAACAGAGGAAAGGAAAGAGAAAAAAATGAAGAATTACAGTCAATTAGTAATAAACATACAACAAGAGGAAGACACTGCTTAGCAGTTATTTATATTAGTGTTTTCGAATATTTTTTAAATTAAATTATTTCAATATGTAAAAAGAATTTTTAAATATGTTTCGATTGGTTTTACACATATAGTTCATCTTAACAAGCTTTCCCTATGTAACTGAAGGAATACATTGGAAAAGTGTAGTAATGTTTTACTTTTAAATTTCCTCGAAAATTCAAAAATTAAATATTACATGTGAGATTATATTTACATTCCCAAAATTAATATGAACCATAACTATGGAATTAAAAATATTATTTTAAAAAGAATTGATTGTCTATGAAACAGCGTGTCTTGTGCTTATGATAGATAGACTACAAATAATATCTCCTCTTAAATTTTCCGAACATAAAATAAATTGCGTAATTATAATGTTACAATATCCTATGCATTTCAGTCTATAGCGCTAATAAAACTCTTAATTACAATAAACATCCAATTTTGAAAAGGTACAATCAGGCAGAGTTTTAAATGTATCAGAATATTACAGATGTAATAAATAAACTTCGTTTTCTCTGCTGCAATGCTTCATTCCAATTCTCCAAAATTTAAAAGCATCACATGACTTGTTTATTAACTAAAAAGTGTTGCAAGTAAATATATAATAATATACTAGATGAGGTCGCGCGCGCGCGAATTTATTTTAATGACTAGAAATAGAATCACGTTCAATCAATTTTAAGAGCTATTTTCTGAAGAACTTTTTTAATATTTAACACACTTTTTTAATGAACCCAACCCTTAGATTTGTATTTTCATGTTCCGTAAACAATATATATATATATATATATATATATATATATATATTGTGCAATTTTTCTCAATGAATCTCAATGAAAAGTGTGAATGGATACCTCTATTTCACAAATCGTTGTGATAACTTAAACTAAACAAACGAAATTTTTTTTTTAAAAACTAAATCTTTAGCGATACTTTTTATTTTCCAAGACTCAAAAAAGAAGATAATAAAAATAAAATAGAATCCCTTTGTAAAAATAAAATAGAACAAAATCTTTTCTTTTTTGCCTAAGAACTTGAAAAACCAAGGTTCCTTTACTGTAATCCAGAAAAATCATCGAAGTAAAGATTTCCGTGTCTTGGTTCTTTTCCGAAAGTAAACGCGTAAATCAGAAGAATCAATAAGGCGTGGAAAATGTATTACGATAATAAAAATGGTATTGCATTTTCTTTTCCTTATATCGATGCACACGTTTGGGAGATATTACGACAATGAGTATTCATTCTCGTGAATTCTTTATTTTTATTGATGTATATGTAAGTGAATTTTTTCTTTTTTGCAACGTATATTCTTTAGTACGAGAAGTCCATAATTTATTTTAGTTGGAACTATGTAAAGACAAAATGATTTGGTTTCATTCTTTGCCTATAAAAAGAAAGCTTAATAATCGATGCATAGTTACTTGGGAAGTTATGCAAAAATAGTTTGTCAAGATTTAATGAGTCAGTTTGAAGAAAAATATAGATAAAATATTTCTGAGTATGCTCAGGAAATCTTAAGCACTTATGGCTTTGCAGATAACGATGTAAAATTGTTTCTGTCTTTTCGTGTGGAATTAGATGTTGTTTATTTTTGGCTGTGATAGCTTTTTTTTTATTTTTGAAGTACTTGCACGTATATTGTTTCAGAGAAAAAGAGGAACTATGTTTTCAAGTTTTATTTCTAGTTTAGTAACGTTGGAAGTTTCACTAGAGAAAAATAAATACTGTTCTTGCGTTTTTTTAAGAATACAAAATGATATATATATATGAGGGTTGTGGGGCATAAGTCATGGCAACTATTTTTTCTTGTATATATGTGAATGGATCACAAACGTATATGTGTCGTGGGGAAGCTCTGTAGGTATAGTGTGTATACAAAAGAACAGATGGCTCTGTGATAGCTGGTAGTAGCGCAGTAAGGGCTGTGAAATCAGTCAGTTGGTGTGTTGGGTGATGGAATTAACCCGTGTTGAGTAGCGTTCTTACATCAAAATAGCCGTTCACTGAGGGAAATATGCGATGGAATATCACAGTGAATTAGTGGAAGTCCTTGAAAATAATGCCTTACCATACCGTACAGTAGCACGGGGAGTGTACCGTGTACTGTGTTGTCATTCTTTTGCACCGTGAATACCATATTGCCCTGTATATATAATATCATAATAAATTAGTGTGTTACGATATTTCAGTGCTATTCATTGTCCACACATGTAGTTAACACTTTGTCCTTTCGTCTGTATATGTCACATTTTCTAACTGGACTGGTATCTTCAAGAAAAATAAACAGTTGCCATGACTTTTGCCCCAGCCCTCGTATTTATTACCTAATGTAATCTCTTCAGTTAAAACAAGTAAGATATAAAAATAAAAGTTAAGTCAATTCCTACTTAGGTCAACAGAAAAAATTTTTTAGTTACATTTAATACAAATATATATAAACATATGACATAATCACAATATTAATTGACAAAATACAAAGCGATTTCCCTTGCAGTTCTCCATTTTCCTTTCTACGTAGGGTGTGAGACTATTTTTTTTGTTTTTGTTACTTTTTATTCATTAATTAAATTTAATTATTATAATAAAATAGTAAGGTAAAAAAGAATTGATATTCTCAGAAATTAGGCCATCCCAGGGGGAATTCGAACGCATCACCTTTGAATTAGAAGTCCAACGCGCTATCCATTTCACTACAGAAACACAACAAATGTCTTTCCTTTCTATGTATGCTGTTGGAGTATTATTTTTGTTACTATTTATTCATTTTTCAATTTAATTAATGAATTAATATTTTAAAAAACTGTATTAACATCAAGTGTCACCCACTACAGTTTTAAAAAATGTATTTGAACTTGAATGGATGAATGGAAAAGATTTTATTGATGATTGAAAATTTGAACTATATATATAGGAAGAGTGTGAACTATTAGTAGGAATTGAATAAAAATACATTCATTGGTATAATACAGTAGTTTCTAAGTTACTGTAATTAAAAGCTAAATTATTAAAATTAAATTATTTAGATATTTTAAACGATTAATTCTTCAAATTTATCGAACATTTTTAATAAAGTATATCTTTCACCATTTACAGATATTAATTAGATATCCAGTTTTTTGTTTTAATTAATGCTTTAATCAAATATTTACAATTTGCTGAATTTTAAGGAGAATAACCTTTTTTTTTTGTTATTGATTATCTAATTCTACTAGCTCTGAACAATAATTTTACTATTCAGAAGGAAACAAATATTTTGGTAAATGAAGTATAAAATTATGTGCTTGCAAATCCTTTAATACCTATCATGTTATTTTATTTTCATTCACTACATAATTTTCCATTATATAATGCTTATCTACAATTATACTTTAAAATGTAAATTACATGTAAAACATATGTGCAAAACACACCAAATTTGAATACATCTTTGAAACATCAACATAGTAATATATTAATCCCTTAACACAAAAAAAATGTTCTTTTTAAATTTATATTAAATTATGAAATAATATCTATTTACCCCGTGGTGTGTGTAATCTGAAATGATCACAGTTTAAACAAAATATTTCTCTGCTTTCTACATCAGGTTATTTTACTCATGTATACAAAGATTAATGAGAAACATACAGATGAATTGAAAGAAAAAAAGCTTCTCATGTTAGACTCACACATATGTCATATAAAGTAAACTAAGAAACCAAATACTTAAAGAAAAATAGAGAGCATATCAGGAAGATATGCTCTAATATATCTCGGAATCATATCATTAGGTGTGAAAAATTGTTTGCAAAAGTTAAAATAAGCGAAGTACACTAAAGAATTAAGAAGTCCAAACACACGAGTTCCCTTCTAAATTTCACATAATTCGAGAATTTTATAATATAGACTACATAATAAATAAAGCTGGTAAAAAATATTTCCTCAAATATAAATGTTGCAAATTAAATATTTGAAATATAAGAAAAGTAATAAGAAATTAAAGGTTTAGTATTACTAATGACAATTTATAATCATAAAATTGCTCTATGTGAACATTTTATCGATGTAATTTTAGCACAATCTTTTTGGAAACACGAATTTTAGCTGGTTAAGTTTAATACTGCCCTTGTTTTCAAATGGCTTGAGTACCAATGTTAAGGTATTTTTTCAGTGGGTACCGTCGCATGTGAATGTCTACGAAAATAAGACTGTAAATGGTTTAACTTGTGAGGGTAGCTATAAAAATTCTACACTTGGTAGCCTTACTTTCTCAGAAATTGCTACCTGCGTCAAACAAGATATCAGTTCTTTTTGAAGGTAGGCCCCTGCACATGAGTGGTATGAAGGGAACCGTCCTGATGATGCTTCGAATAGGACAAACAGTAGGCGAGATAAAATTTTTTATTCTTGCTAGGTTTCGCAGTGAATATACTCTAGCTCAACGGCATGCGGCGGGTCTTAAAGTTTACCATTCTTGTGCAAATTACAATGGGATTCAAACCGCTCCTGCCCACATATTGGTTTGTATTGGTTGCCATAAGGTCCAGCTGCTATCAAGTCCTGCTATAGTTCTTCATTATTTAAAAACGTCCAGGTTCATGGACTTGATCTAGATGTTTCTGTTGATAAAGTAGGGTAAGAAACAACAACACATTGATGATTAAAGACAGCTTGATACAAAAAGTAAGGTTTAACCACTTTTGTTGTTAGCAATTTTCCTCCATTTTTGTGTGCGAAACTGAGAAAAGCCTACAAAATATAGTGAAAAAGTTCTAAATCCTTTATTAATAAAAAAAAGGTATCTTACCTATAGATAAATTCCAAAATGCATAAATTATGCATAAACAAAGAATAATAATTAAATTATTGCCAAATTCAAGAATCCAAACACATATTGAAAGCGTTAAAAATGGCTGACTTGTAGCATCAGCAATAAGTAAAAAGTTACTTATGTTTCTTCTAGTACATATAAGAAATTTTTATTCCTTTTCAGTAATTTTTATAGTGTTCCTTATCTATTCCTATTGCATAAAGAGATAACTGTTCCTTTATTTTTTGAGATTTTATTAAACTTATTTATAAATCATAATGAGAAAAACACAACAATCGTTTCCTGTTTATTGTCAATTAAATTTTATGACATCCCTTTCCCTAATATTCTTTTTCATATGGCTTCAAATAATGCACAGCGTTATTAAAAATCACCACATCTGTCACATGCACTAAAAAATGTCTTTGAAACTGAAACGACCGTGAAGTTTAAGCAGGCCTTGACATACTGTCAAGGTACTCTCTTTTAAAATGAAAGCTGGCAAAATTGTAAAAAAACATTGTCTCTCTTTTGCAGTAGATTCAAAATTTAAAAATTCTGCAAAATTTTTTTCGCACTCATTCTTTGAGTCTTCATCATATTTCAGGTTGGCAATTTTTCATTTCTCATTTTTTTTTTTTTTTGTTTTAGAGTGGAGATTGGTTGAAAGTTATACTTGATAGATTGAATTGCGATAAAAGGGTGAGTTTCAGATTCTTGATTGGGTAAACATAATACAGGTACTTTTCTGTAACATATTTTTTTCTTTTAATGTAAGCTTTTTTTTCTTCTGTAATTATCATTCATTCAGTTTTTCAAAACACTTCATAAATATACATATTTAAAAAGATATTGTTCATATTTGCTTACTAACCGTTTCTCTAGCTAAATAATTATGGCTTCATTTAGTCAAAGTATATAGAATTTGAGTTTTCTGTGACATTCATAACTTACACAGTGCACTATTTAAAAATCATGTTAAAAAAATTATTTTTCAAACCTATTACAATATTTTGAAAAAAGCCTTTTTAATACTTATTTTGTGTTGATTCAGATAATGTATTAAAATAATGACTAAATTGAAGGCAAACGATGTGCTATAAATTTTTAATGCATCATTATTCGTATATATTTTAAATGACGAAGAATACAATGTGTTTTAACATAAAGTGTGAGGACAATATTAATTACTGTAAACTAAAAATGAAGTATTATGCACTTTTTAAAAATATTTTTTTTGACTCACCTAATAAATGTATCATAATTTCTACACTTCAAAATAAATAATGATCAAAACATTTAAAACCTTTTCACTGAATATTCATGATTGAATATTCTTTATTGCTTCAAAAGCTTTTACTTTGTATTTTACATGTACAAAGGACATTACTGTTCATAAAACTACTTGCCTTTTACATTTTTTGGGTATGCATAATATACACATACTGATGAAAAATTATTTTGCCTTCGATTACAACAATTAATAACATTCCATTTGAAAGAAATTGACGAATGATAGATTCTTATTTTTACTACGCATATCAAGCATGTTGGGTTATATATTTATTGTTTATTACCGTATTTACTCTAATCTAAGCCGGGGCCGCGGTAGCCGAGTGTATAGGTATCGGACCGTGGCTTGTCTTGTCACGAGTTCGAGCCCAGTACCACTAAAGACCCACCGTGTAGGGCAGCGATGCACGTTAAATCTGTCGAGAGCTGAAACGTCCTCCCGTTGGTGTGGTGTGGTAGTTAGGAGAGGGGGTGCCAGCTCAGGTGTCGTCCACGTCACTTGACCATGGTTCAAAATTACGTGGTCCATCGCCAAAAGCCCTCGTGTTGCTGAACAGTGCAACGTTAATATTCAATCAATCAATCTAATTTAAGCCGGCTTAAGCCACACCCCAAATTCTCAAAATGTTTTTGTGAAAAAATGTTGTCATAAATTCCTAATTCTCTATACATTTTTGAGAAAACTTTTTAAAAAAAAATGTGTAAAAAGGTTTATTAATATCCGATACTTAAGAAATTAAAAAAAAATAATGAAAAATAAATATGAAGTGAATTAGTAATTACTTTTACCAATGTTAAAAGTTTCTAATACAAGCATGAACCTATAATTACTCATTTCGTCAGCATCATGTTTCGAAAATGATTCGCCGCTTCCGTTGTTACAGTTGACTTCGGAAATGGTCTCGTCTTCCGTGTTATCTAAAGAATTTGTTACGCAACATTTAAAAAAAATTGTAACAGAATGTAAAACAAGTAATTTATAAAAAAAAATTAAGTCAATTCCTACTTAGATCAACAAAGAAAAATTTTATTTTAGGTACTTTTTATTAAATAGTTACAATTAATATAAATACGTAGAGAGGTGGGAGGCTCCTGACCACCCCCAGGGTTTTCTTCCTCTAAATTGGGGTGGAACCAAGCAAAATCGTACTGTCACCTGCATGGAGCTCAAAGCTAAGGCTAACGACAGGCGTAAAAATTCTAGCATTTAGTCACGATGAATTTCGTGGGCCTCGATCTGACTTCGTCAGGCAGGTGGCATTAATCACAACAACAACGTATTTACATATGACAAAATCACAACATTAAGAGGTAATTAATTTTATTAATTATAATTAAAGTATTAAAATATTGTCATCCAAAAACATCGTGTATATAAAATTTCAGTTCAACTGAATACTTCAAAACGTGATAAAAAAAAATATTTTAAAGTTTTGACCCAAGTCGCTAAAAATGAAACCATCGTGGCTGTATCTTTAATTTTTTAAATAATTAGGTTCAGTCTACTAAGTTTAATTAATTATAATTAAATTATCGTATTTTTACCCAAAACAATAGTGTATAGAAAATTTCAGCTAAAATGTGAGAAAAAAACATTTTCAAGTTTTTACACAAGTCGCCAAAATGGTCCCAAAAATAATGCCAACATGTCTGTATTTGTAATTCTTTAAATAATTAGATTTAATCAATTAATTTTTATTAGTTATAAATAAATTACTGCATTGTCATCCAAAATAATCATGTATATAAAATTTCACCTCAATCGAGTGCTTTAAAATGTATTTTATTAACGATTGAGAATTCCGCCAAGATAAATAAATAAATATATAGAGAGTGTGAGCTAATTGTAGGAATTGAAAAATCATTAAAGATTGTTGAACATTTTCAAGCAAAATTTATATCGTTTTTCTTACGCTATCGACGTATATTTGTTTCATCCATGTCAACTTTTCAATAGCTATTGCTCAATTTTTGTTTTTTTTCTGCATATAAAGTTGTCTTTCTTATCATACTTATATTATGATGAGCTCCTCTTGATGCTATTACCGATATTTTTGATGTTTAGGTGATTAAAAGAAAGCGAGTACAAAAAAAAAATCTCTAAATACGAGCAAACAACGATGTTTAGAATAATCTGAATACTTGAGATAAACTGCGGAAAATGGGATTAATCATCCATGGAAGTAGCCAAAATGGACGGTTACTTTAAAAAGGGGTTTGAAACTCAATTTCCCTCATCCAAAAAATGTTTTGTCTTCGATTCTAAGCCACACTCGATTTTCAGTAGTATTAAAACTGAAAAAATAGAGCGACTTATATTCGAATAAATGCTGTAATTCTCAACTTAACACACACAGAAAGTGCTTCAAGTATTTAAATTTGTAAGAAACTTATCCTAATTTATTAACGTGGCCTAACTTGAAGCTGCACGAGAGCAATTGGCGGAAAGGTCAGGGGCACCAACAATAAAGGGCTTAGAACCACCAAAAAAAAAAAAAAACAATCAAACCCCTGCTCTAACTTTACTGAGGCTTTTTTTTTACAGAAGACAAATTTTAACAAAACTTGTTTATATAATAAATAAATAATCAAAAAGTACGAAGGTATGTGTAAGATAAGATGTAAAAATATGTATAAAATAGTTTTTATTTGTAAGATATAAAAAAAATACCTGGTTTCACATTTCAAAACAGGTATGAGTTAAGAAAAACTGTGAACACAATTATTCTTAAAAGTAAATAATAATTTTGGTCTAGTAAATTCATGCTTTTGATTATACATTTCAAAACATGTCAAGTCTGAGTCAAATTTATATTCATTTTAAGACAAAAATATGAGTTTAAAAAATTTCGATACTTCGTACAAAAATAAAAAGCACCTTTTTGATACATTAAATTATCTAAGTGAAAATAAAGAAAAACATTTTCCTGTAATTCATTTTGCTCCTAATGTGCACGTAGAAATTTTAATATTGAATAGGTCTTTGGTTTGGGTGAGGACTTCTCAAAAATTCTCATGAATAACACTAGAATCTAATAAGAAATTATCGATATTGAGTGCACGGTAATAAGATAGTTTTTTATTGTTTCAGTTCGTTTGATTCAACTGGGCTACATTTTGGTAGTTCTAAGCCATTTGCAAACACGGCAAATCCCCAAGAGTGGGTCATTTCCTTGGTGGCATCCTTTCGTGGCTCCTCCCGCTACCAAATTTTGACGTTTGAATTTTATTCAATTCAAACTCTTGTCGGATGTTAAATATTGCCGTGATTTTAATTTTGCCGAGAGTACCATACCTAAATTGATACTCAAAGGATCTTCTGCATGCCACATAATCATATGATATGCATTCTTACGATTTGCGCATCCAGAAAATCTATCAACACCATTCAGGATTGAACCTACAGCCTTGGATTTACGAGTATAGCACACTACCTCACAACCACCGATCCTATTGTTTTAGTATGTCCTTACTTTTTTAGTTCATGCAATGTATTTTTATTAACAGTTATGATGTGTATTTAAGTAAATTGTGTGAAAATTTTAATTTTTTAAAGTACTATTTATACAATAAAGTTACACTTAAATTTTTTTTACAGTTATGATTGCTTATAAAAATGTGGAATTGAATGAGCTAAGTTTGCGATTAACAAGTATTTAAATACGATTCATGAATTTGTGTAAAATACTTTAATAAATGAACACCGATATAAAATATTGATTTTTAAATTCAATGACTTAAAGGAATAATAAATTACTATTCAATGTGGAAGTATTTCATTTGGAAACTTATTAACTCAAGTATAATTTGAAATAAATAATTCAAAATATACTTTTCATTTCAAGTTAATTATTATAATTACTGATTGAGAAAAAATATTTTTTATATGAAAAAAATTAAAACCTCTTTTAACTGGTTACCAGTTTAGTATTTTTATGACTAGAATAACATTTCGTACTTAAAGAAAAACAGAAAATTTTTGTACCTACAAGAGAATACTACAATTATCAGATTCCTTTCTGAATAACACTCATATACATCAAAATTGATATTTTCATTTGTCCTAGAAATTTCTTTTAAAAACTGTAAAAAAAGATGCTGTTGAAAAGAGAAGCACAATGTACCGGACAATTGATTCCAGATATTATTGTATTTAAGTAATGGTCATAAGAAAGAAAGAAAATAAAGTACATATTTTATTTAAAAGACCCATCACTGAATTCTGGTAGTTTTCTTTAAGATTCATGGGTTTTTCGCATAGTCCCTTGATTTGCCACATTAGGATTTATCTTGAAGAATTTAGTAAGCTTTTATTAGAGAACATTTTAAAATTATTTGCAGATTCCAATAAAAATTTTACTTTTAATAGTTTTAGATATTGAAATGATCAAGAAGTAATTTAATTTGGGTTTCCGTTTTTAAAACAAGAATATAAGAAAATCGGTGTAATATTACATCACACTGAGAAAGAGCTTAAATGAAAATGATTTACTTATCTTTTAAAGTAAGAAAAGTTTTGTATCACCCTAAGAAAACAGCACGCAAACACATTTTAAAACATGAATATCGAATTTTTGCTGATATTATTGTGTAATATAATGTTTAATATAATAATATAAAAATTATAACAACAAAGTACTTAAAATGAATACTATTATTGAATAAACCATCAAATTCAATTAAAAAGATGGAACTCACAACCGAATTTCATATGCGTAAAGCTTTTCATATTCTTAAAAATATAAAGTTAAAAAAATTACATATTCTGAATAGGAGTACTATCATACAAGTTTATATTTTTCGATAAAAGCACTGTTTCAACCAATAAAGAGTATTTAAATTAGTAAGCATTTCAAATTTTAGTTTATATAACCATATCACATATCTGAAAGGGTTATGAATGGTAATGGTCGTGCTTGGTGTATTTAATTTCGAATCGGGGTATTCTGATTCGAATTCTGGTATTATTAAAGATTCACCATCTAGATGGGCTGATACACGTCAAATCAGTTGAGGCTTAAAGTACTTATGTTGGTATAGTGTGGAAGTTTCGAGAAGAAGGTGAGGCCTCAGGTCTCATAATCGTCCCTGACCTTGGTTCAAAATAATTACCAATCAATCGTTAACCAATTAATCTGTCAAATGTATATCTAAAAGAAGACATTTACAATACAGGAGTGCAAAAGTTCTAAATGCAAATGCCATGCATTGAAACATTTGGATTTAGCATTACAAAATTAAGGGATTCAAGCACACACAAATCAAATTTACATTGGAAAGTTAAACGTATTTGTATATCATGAAAGCTATACATAAAGTTTTGAGACATTTTGTGTATTAAGAAGAAATTCTGATTTTTTATTAAGACATTTTCTAAAGATATTTGAATTTAAATGGAATTTAATATATTTAATGATCAAATCCCATTTTAATATAAATTATTTAAACAAATTATAATCGGTATTCAAAAGTGAATTAGGAGAGAGGAGTAAATTATTATAAGGTAAATAAAATAAAAATAGTAATTTTCTTTCACATTTTTATTAGTAACATCCTCAAAGATTACACGTACACACACATATACACACACATACATATGTTATGCATAAATCCATATGTATGTATGAATATATACGTATGGTGTGTATGTATGTGTGAATATATATACGTATGCATGTGAATGCAAACGTATTCTTTTGGCTATTCTACTTTTACCATCTACTAAGATAAGGAATTGAAAAAATCTTCACCTGAACTCATTTATTCAGTGCTTCTCCTCTGGGGATGTTATAAATTCTTTTGCAGTATACTACCCTTCTATCGAGCATTATGTTTTGGGGAGTGTAATAAAATTTGGTAAGCAAATGTTAAAGTGTTTTAAGGTATGATCTCAAGAATGGTAGTGAAAACAATACTTCAGGTCCCACAGTTACGATTACAGTGATAAAATGTTGAAACTTTCAAATGGCAACTCTTACATTTTGTCATTGAAACGTGATCCTCATAGTAAAAAGTAAGGGGTAGTAAAAACGAGACATTTTTAGTCCGTACAACGACAAATGTCAGGCACATAGTGAGAACATAGGGAAAAAGATCAATAGAAGATGGAGAATTATAATAAAAGCCAACAATTCCATGTTTTACAAATTTTTTACGCGTCCTTCTTCACACACTACAACACTTTATATACTGCAAATGATGGATACCTCTACAGTACATAATGTTTGAAGAAGAATGTTGAACTTCGCTTCTGGATACAGTTTTTGCAACAGATTATTTCTCGTCAATAAAATTTATCTGTCAGAAATTCATTACAGTAAATCACCCAAAGGGTGCAAGAACAAATGTTTGAAAGAACATAAATGGTTTTGCATTGACGCTGCTATGCACACCATATTACACCTCAAACCTAATATAAAGCAAAATATATGAAAGTATGTAGGGTTCTAGCTCTGACGTAGGATTTTGTCAAAGCTTAAGTCATGGCTTTACGCAAAAATAAAAGTATTGAAATATGAGAACTGGCTTTTGTTTTCTTATCCTTGTGTATTAGAATATCATACTTTTTTACAATGAAACAACTTGGTGAAATGGTAAAACTTTATTTCCTTAATGGACAAACTATGAAAAGGCATTGCCTATCTACATAGAGAACACCGATTATTACAAAACTCGTGTTCTGGTTCAAGTTATACGGTATCTGACATGCAAATTTGGAAAAAGAAGCAGGTCGTATAAGTGATGGGTCTCATCCTGGCCACCTTTAATTTTCTGTTAAACTTACGGCAGATGTTCACCCAACGATAACTTATGGCCTCAGTGTAAACGTAAGAGGATTGTTTCGTACTTTGCATGAGTAAAATTCTTCACTCTCTTCTTCACATGGTTTTATAGCTGTTTCAGCGTACTCAGATAATGCAAGCGGATGATCACCAATTACGTTTGAATTTTTTCTGTTAAATTCCTCATCAGCTATGACTTAAATACAAACTTACCTTTAAGCATGATATAGAGAAATTATACATATTTTAAATTGACTGGTTGCTTTAATTAGACGAACTACATACACTTGGTAGATTCAAAGCATGATATGGTCACCCTTTCGTTTTGAGAGGATGAGATGAGGAGTGGGATAATAATTTGGTCCCTCACATTTTTAAAAGAATGCTGCCAATGGTCTCTAAAGGCGTGAGTGCTCCTTAGGAATTAATGTCAATCAATTAAATCATTCCTGAATGTCTAACTCGGAATTTTCTCTCTAATGGTGAGCGTTTGTAAGATAGTTCTGCACTACATGTAGGGCATTTTGTAAAACATTTAGTAAAACGGCTTTTGTGGATAACAGAAATTTCTACTAAGATTTTTTATTACCATGCTCTCAAAAATTTCTCGATCTAACTTCAATGAATTTTTGGTGTTGAGATACCCAAAATACATTTCGTTAACTTTATATAATGAGATTTCTCATATTTTGGTACATTCTGAGGCGCTATTCATCACATGCAAAGTGTTATAAGGTGTATAAGACAAGCCTGTCAAAAATTTGTGAGACACAAAGGTGTTTCACTTAGTATTATTTTTATTACATTGTCTTTTGTTGATTATTTTCATTTTTCCCTCTTAATATATACTTAACGCTGTCATTTTTCTTGCAAAAAGTACTGTTTCATTTTCATTTTTTTTACTGTATCGTGTTTTTATTGGATATAACTTTTAGAAAGCTAGTAAGATAAACTATTTGCAATATGTTTGATTTTGTTGTATTATGTTGGATGAGAATCACCCTAAAATAAAATCGTGATTCATCAGAAATCTTCATGACTTCATGGATTGACGTTCTAGTTTTCATGTGTTTTGACTGCATCATAATAAGCTCATGCTTGCACATAAATCAATAGTAAGTAAAGACCTGAATATCTGACAATCAGACTACTTTCCTTGAATCTTCTGTAAGCCGTTTTCTTGAAAATCCTTGTTTCCTTGTCATGGCTAACTTCAAAGTCGACTGTCTGGCATATACCATCATGTTAAGTCGAGCAATTCTAATTTGAATACATATTACAACTTGGCCATTAATTCTTCTACTGATTTTGTATTATTTTCATAATTTGTAACATTTAGGTCTGATTGATTGATTGAATATTAACGTCGCACAGTTCAGCTACTCGAGGGCTTTGTAACATTTATGGCACTGTATTCTTTTATTTGTGATAACCTACTTTCTGTCTTGTTTTAAAAACAAATTTCATTTGCTTCTTTAGAGCCATAAATAATACTTCTGAAACGGGTGAAATACGCATGTGCTCTATAATTACACAAACAATGAAAATACAGTAATATCACTCTGCTTACAACATTTTCCAATAGTCCTTTCATTGTCTTATTACTCAATAACGAAATATTTGCATGAGCGTAATCATTGGATAACATCTATAGAATGTATACGCACAATTTCAATTTCTTTTTGGTGCTAAATTCAACNCAGATGAGAGCGAGGAAGAAAAACGTAGAAATATTTCAAATAGAAAGACAATTTTGGATCATTATTTACCATCAAAGTCTCTTGAGAATACTCATTTCATTGTTTTTGCTGATGAAAATTCTTGGTTTCTGTGCAAGCAAGATGCAATATTGAATACAACTCCTCCAAAAATCAAAATAGATCGCTTAAAATTTAACTTAGATATAGTTAAAGAGTTAGCAAATTCTCCACCTACTAAATAAACCATTTTAACTTACTAAGATAGCAGTGCTGTAATTCCACTCGCAAACAGATCGAATGATCCACCTACTACACATATCATGCCTTTTATTCTTGTCATTCCAGGATAAATAGGCTTGACATGTACAATCATTTTAAATGTGTTGTTGATATTTCAAGTGCAGATCTGAAAAGTACGAATGCAGTTCAAAAATAGGTTGGGAAAAAT
>BMAV01018972.1:60299-107982 GCA_019973955.1 Trichonephila inaurata madagascariensis
GTCAGTTGTAATTTATGCATTAGCGATTAATATGATTTACAAAAAAAGTAGAAGTTAATTACTCAAAATGAAGAGTACTATGGAAAAGTCTGGAAAAACAGGGAAATTAGTGAGAGTAAAGAAATTAATGTTGAAATATGTTTAAAAATTTAATAAAAATAAATAAAATAATTTTATACATTTTTAGACTTGATTCATTTGATACAATAAGCCTATTTTAACATGCTGATTTAAGAAAAAAATTCTAAATTTAATTATTACCAACAACAACAAAAAATGTTCTTATTGGTGTTCTTAGTAAAAAAAAATATTTTTAAGAAATCTGAAAAAAAATGTTTATATATATTATGACATAATCAAATATTGTAACCTCTTCATTTTTAGTATTTACAAATCATTAATTTTTAGTTAATCATAATCGTAGGAAAAATAATAATTGAAGCAAAATAATAAAAAAAAAAGATCACTAGTAATTTCTCGTTCAGCTAAATATAGAATCCTAAACTTATCTCGAAGAAGTTAAAAAACCCATTATATACAGTTTAAAACAAAATCACATTCTTTATGATTGAAAAGTTACGCATCTTGATAATATAGACATTTAAAAGTAATTGACTTGAATGAAAAAAGAAAACAAAAGGTAGTGCACCCCAATACATCAAGAAAAACAATTTGTATATTTGAAGACGTACTTTACGTGAGCTAAAAGATTTATTACAATATCTCTAAAAGTCAAGCAACGGAAAGCAAAAGTTCTTGAGAACACAACATATGGCCATCGACTTGAAGCTAAATCTCATCCTAATAAATTATTGCAGAACTAAGAACGAGACAGCCTTGTGTAGTCAGAACTTATTGCCTCTGATCTGAAATGGCCTCTTTACAGAAGTTTTCCTCATTCCAAGATTTTCGCTGCAGAGATTACCCTCTTTGCTCTCTTTCTTTATTCCATGTCTCCTGATCCTTTTCTCCTTTTCTTTCCGATTCATTAAAGGGATTGCTTTTCGCTTTTCTTACTTGCTACATTAGGGTGATGACAAAACATTAAACTTAAACACACGTGCAATGACCGCTTTGTGGACAAGAGAAAATTCGGTGTTTCAACGATGAGATAAGTTTTAGGTTCAGGTTTCGCGGTTAAGCGGAGCTTCTGAAAAATAAAGTAGGAGTATCGATCTCGCAATAGGTTAAGGTATAAGGAAGCCTTCCATTTTTCCATCCGCATAATGTTAGTTTTTCCAATAAGGTGCGTTTTAGAGAATAAGATAAATTGACTAGTATCAAATGTTAGATTGTCGTACATTATTTCTTAATAACATTATTTTAAAGATGTATTTGAATGCTGTTTGGAAGAAAATCTATTAGACTTCGAGTGAGTTGTTTTAATCTAGATTGGCCAGAATTCATCATTAAACGTTTGCGTTCAAGGACTTTGGAAACAACTATTATGATACTGATATTATGTTTGTATTAATGTAATTAAAAAGAAGGAGAAACTCAATAAATCTTGCAATGGTTTTATAAATTTTGAATTATTAATAAATATAATTGTTTTTGAAACTATAAGTCAGTTAAAAAAGGTGACTGACTACACTCGGAAATGTGATTTTAAAAACTCATATAAATGGACAATTATTTTTGATATTTAGTGCCTGTTGAAACAAAATATGCATATAAACTGTTTTAAGAATATTATTACAAATAGAAGGGATTTAAATCAGCATTTTTCAGCAAAAAAAATGAAAAAATATGATAACATATCTACAAAACATTCCCTTTTATGCAAAATGCTTTTATAATAGTTATATATTGCCTATATGCATCAAAGACATGCTATAGAGCCTGAAGTATGAGTTTTGAAATATATAATTTAGAAGTGGATTTATTCCTATTTTATAATACATCAGAGAAGAAAAATTCTAACAGAAGCACCCGTTATTACATTACTTGATCGTAACTCTGAAAATAATTCGATTTTTTTTTAAAAATTCTATTTTAGCTCCTGTTTAGACGGCCTAGATTTACATAGATAAAAATATTATTATTAAAGAAGCATTTTTCATAAAAAGAGAATCTAGTGAAAATATGTCATTCTTTCCTCATTTTTTGCTAAAACAATTACATTTAAACAATTTTTACTTGTAATAATATTCTAAAAAAATTATATGTATATTTTAATTTAAGTGACACTAGATATGAAAACAAATTTTCATTTATAGGCTTTTTCAAAGTCACGATTCCGATCGTAGTCAGTCAACTTTTAATCATTTTTTTTTAAAAACAAAACAATAACATGTTGTTCAAATGATGAGATTTGAAAATCTTATTCTTATTTAAAAAAATACATCACAATATTGTTTTCTATTTTCCCTGAAATATTTTTGTGATTATGGTAAGGAAATAAATGCTCATCATAATGTTTTTTAATAAATTTTCACATAAAAGCTTTCAAATACAGGAAATATGTAAGCTTGTAGCAAAAGTTAGACATTATTGTTTACTTACAATCTATGGAATACAAGAATAGGTTTTATGTATGTCTACATATTTATATTTTTTAATATACGTAAAATGCCTTTCAAAAGACATAAATCTTTCCTTTTATAAAAAATTACAAGAACTATTACATGAAATAAAAATACAGTTTCCATTTTAATAAAGTACCTTTTTATATAATTTTCTACTTATATTTTATGGAAGCAAATGGAATAAGTTATTTTTAACCGTTTCAACTTACAGAAATAATTTATTTTGTGTTTTGTCATGATTCCTCTTTCAACTGTCTAAAGCAAAACGAGGCTTATAGATTGTAAAATTATAAATCCTATAATGGTAAATGTAATCAAATATTTTATCATGGGGAAAAAATGTATTAAATCGTTAAGTATATTGAAGTTCAATTTGTGAAAGCTTCTCAGGTTTCTCTTTTTGACCCTTTATTGAAAATAAAACAAACATTTTCTTTTTTGACTACAATTTAACACGATAATCCACACAAATACAAATATTACAACAATTATTCTAGTTTATAACAAGATAAGGCATTCTATTCCATTAAGCATTTTGAATTGGATTAAATATTTATGGGTGCTTATGGCGAAATCATAGAAGTATTATACTGGATTTATATATATATATTGCAAAATCCTGAAAGTTATTTTAAAATTTTATTTACTGAAAGGAGGGTTCACCCTGCCTGATATTTGCAATTATTGTGCTACCATATTCTTAAACTATTCATGTGTTTCTGAAATCATAAAAAGGGAATGATTGGAATTAGATGTCTTTCATTTGATATTCTCACTAAAAGTTGAAGAATATATATACATTTTTAAACAATAATTTAATTAAACTAGTTTATGTTTCCAATTTAACGATATCAGTTAAATGTATCTGAAGTATCTCGAAAATTTTAAATGTTAATAGTTTTAATTTTTTTTTATAGATATAAGTAACTGAATAATATAGCTTTCTAATTTAGGAGAAAAAGAAATGAAATACATTTTAAATAATTTTACAATTTTATAAAGGTTTTTTCGTATAATAACAAATGCATTAGTAAAAATATATATTAATCTTATGAATTGTAAAAAAAATATTTCATTTAATTCATTTTAGCCTTTATTTACACATATATTGATTGAAAAATAATAAATAAAATTGAAATTGAAAGAAATCATTTTTGGCATTTATTAATAAAACAGATCCAACAACTTAAGTATCGGAAAAATTTTCGTACTCAGAGATTTATCCAATCATATATTTTCAATTAATTTATTGTGGATGCTTTAATTCCAACATTCTCGTTAACAAAATTTATCCACTAACCAACAAAATAGAAATGCAAAAAAAGTACGTACAGGTAACGAGAGTTTTTATCTAGTTTTTAGGAAGAAGGTACATTTTTTTTCTAGTTACTGATTGCATGAGAAATGAAAATTCCAAAATAAATGTACAATGAAAGGAAACAAAATAATGAACTTACTGCGAATATCTAAATGGAAAATCCATTTAATTTTAGAACCTAAATAAATGGGAGGTGATGTGAAAAATATATTGCTTAATCGATTTGCACTTCCCATAAGAAGTATTGCTGAGAGTGCAATGCTATATTAATTTATCTTTAAAGATTTTTTGTTTGTTTTGAAAGGCCTTTTCAACAAAATAGCAATGGTGCATATTGCGATATCGAGTTCTGATCTTATATTTTTCGCGATACATTACTTGTTTGTGACTTGCTTATTATTAAATGCTCAAGCACCGTTTTCGTCGCTTTGCTGAGATTGAAAATTGCAAGGTCCGTCGCCAATAAATCTCGTGTAGCTTCAAAGTTTGTCATTAGTAAGCAACCAGCCAGTGCTTATTGGTAAATATCGCACTAAAAAGGAGTTCTTTTGTGTGGAGATGTTTATTGAATGCGCGAAAAATACCTGCTGCTTCAGGGATATTTTTGTAATAAAGGCAGTGATGGAACAATTACAAAACAGTAAAGATTTTGGATCAGAAAGTGTTACTATTCATAGCGTTTACTCCAAGAAAACACTTTTGTGTAAAATCGACATTTAATACAAGTAACTTATTTTTAACGGATACAAAATGGATTTAAAGTTCCCACCTCCAGCGTAGAATGCTTCTTGTAATTTCTATTTTTCAAGAGGATAATTAACATGGTTTAAAGAATTGCTTGAAATTCATTTTCATTGGAAATGCATTATAAAACATATACGAAATAAATATGATTATTTATTTACTTGATTTTCAGTAAATATCTAAAATTGAATTATCAAGATGTCATAGTCACTTACTGTTATTTCATAAAATTTAGAGATTTTAAAGACATTTTTTGTTTATTTAAATTATTGATTCTTAGTTTAATAAGTACTGCTTAATAACGTATATCTAAGAATAACCTCCAGTAGCGCACACAAAATTTTTTCAAGGGGGTGTCCAGGGTTGAAAGTCCACCATTTTGGTATCATGCTCCAATGCCCCACCCAACCATATTCTTTTGATTTTATCGATTTTCGTGAACAAAAACAATACAAAATTAATTATATAATAAATAATTAGCATTAATTAATACAATTAATTATTAATAACAAATATATAATTACATTTTACGTAATATATACATAGGATTATAACCAATTGAAAAAAAAATTAAGGGCTATGGGGGTAGTCCGGACCCCCAGGACACCCCCCTTGTGTGCACCACTGATAATCTCACATATAATATAGAACTTCTGTATTCTCTATCTAATTATTTTTTCTTTCTATCAGATCATTTTTTTCTCCACACAATTTTGAAATGTGAAATCTGTCTTTTTGAAGGAGTGATGTATAGCCTGTCACATACAAATTCAACAAATGTACAATAATTTAAAATTAAAGAAAATTTTATGAGAAATACTTAAATTATTTTTTGTAGAAAAATTTTGTTTGAATTAACAATTGATTAATTAAATTAATAACAAACTGACCAGAAAACAATGAAACATTGCTTGTATAAGAAAAGATACTTCGTTATAAACCTAGCTTACAGTGAAAACTACTACGTATAACATTTTTAATGCATTATGCATATGGGTGGAAACATTATAGACGTAAAATTTAAAAGTATAATCCCCTTTTCGAATAACGTAACCATCCGTTACAATTCCCGCCGTTCTAAAAGTATTTCCTCAACGAAAAGACTAATCTCAAATATACTTTTACACTGTGGCATAATTTTCCCCGCCAAGTTAAATACTTACACTATTTAACGCGTATATGGATCTTGGACAATTCGATACCGGCAAACTTGAAAAACTTTTTACAATCGGTAAGTTTTCAGAATTATATTCTTCCATCGGCGAAAAGAAAATTTCATTTAGCATTTATTTTTTCCTATCTATTCCATCTGGCACGTCGGGAAATTGCTCGTAAAAGAGTATAGGTGGGAAAAATTGTTTCCAGTACCAGAAGGAAAAGGCTGTAAGTTTATGAAGGAAAGAAAAACATGGAATATACTATTTAAAGTTTATGTGCCTCTCTTGTGAAGAGAAAATACGTTTAATTTTGAGCTCAAGATGTGTTATTATCTAAAAATTGTAACAATTGTTATTAAAGAATCAGGTATAAAATAAAGCAAAGAAAGATGGTAAAACTTCAAAGTAATACATCACATTATTAAGTAGTATCGTGGAGCATAAGAGATTTTATGTGGGATTTTATTTAAGAATATGGCACACACACAGATGTATAATTATATTTATTAAATGAAACATTTAATTTATTTAAAAGAAGATTAAATATTTCTCAATCCTTATTAAAGCTTTGTAGTGTTAAATGTGATATGTATTGCATTTAGAATATCACATTTGTTGTCGTTTGAATATTTTGACATAGTAATATAGGATCAACTTTTTTTTTTTTTGAGAATTATTATGTTTTGCATAAATATAAAGCAATACCGAATAAGAGTGAGGAATATTGAAAGGAAATTTTACTTCGTTTTTAAGTAAATAATTAACACTTAGACTTTTTTCAGTAAATCTGAGCAGTTACAGCATCCACAATAATCTTGTCAGTTATTAATGACCAAGTCAGTACCATATAATTTTTTCTGTTGCACATTAAATTATAAATCATAAGCATAATAACTACAACAAACGCAAATCAAAGTTTGAATTCTGTAGAAAAATGTAATACTATTTAACAGAAGAAATGTAAGAACTCATGATTTTAGAATATTGTTCTGTATTTTGATTATTTTATGTATTTTAGAATGATATGAACTACAAAGTCTTCGAAATCAAGTGCAATGCACGTCATTAAACTTTTCTTGCAAGCATCATATATTGAACAAAGATGTTCTGCTTCTGTTATTATAAATGCAAATGCAAAACAAAAATAAAATCATACGAAATGAATCAAAAATTAAAGCAGGTCACACAAATAAACACATTTGATTCACAGATATATTGCTTAGAGAATAAAAATTTTTAAAATTATTTCAAACTTTTTTTTTAGATTTCTGGTGACCCCATTTACTGCAAGTCACAAAAAGCAAATGACAGGAATAAAAGCGCTTTAACCTTTACAAACACAGGTGGAGCACAGAATGTTCACGTTTTTGAAAAATCCCTTGAAATCGTAAAATTCTGCTGACTAACACCTGCTTCTGATCTAAAATCTCTATTAAGTTATTCCTCTGAAGGATTATTGAAGAAAAAATGCGAGGCAACTCTTGTAGTAGTGCCGAAAACAAACAATATAGTCTTAATTTGATCACACTGCAAAAATTCAGAGGTTAAAATCTCATAATATGAATAAATTACACCTGTGTACATTGTTTTCACCCAAAACATATTGAATAATATTTCTCCAAATAAAGGATTCGTATAACTTAATTTTGAATTTTTATCGAATTATATATATATAATATATAACCAATTTTGAATTTTTTTAAATTCTAGAAATCTTATTAATTTACATAAAATCTATTACTTTATTAAACAAAAAATAAAAAGAAAGCACAAACGCAGACAAATATGTTTTTGTTTCTCATTATACATAAAATTTAAGATGTTTATTTATTTCAAACATAATAAAAGTTTACTTTAAAACTCAAATATTAATGGGTCCACAAAATGCCCAACCTGTATGCTTGCGTAGCTTTTTCCAAATTGTTTCTCCCACGAAAGTCTTAAATACATTACTAAAATCTGTCTACCTGTCTACCTGCCAGCCTGTCTGTCTATCTGCCTGCCTGTCTATCTGTTGTGCGTGTGTGCACTAATATATCGAATTTTGCGTTCAATAATTTACTTTTTTCTCTTATGCTAAAATATTTAGACTAATCTGAATTCTGTTACCAATAATGTGTTATATCAATACTTTTTCCTAATAATGGATATATATTATAATATGTGATAATGTGATAAATGATATATATTATATCTCCTAATAATATTAGGAATTTATGTGCATTTCTTATAAAAAGTAAATGAAATTACACCTAATACAGCATTGGATACTAAATAATGTGAGTAAAATATAAATAGATACGTTAAACTTTTTCCAAGTAAACGTTGAACAATTTTGAATGAGTATTTTGCTACATAAAAACTATATTATATAAATCCACATTAATTCCTTTAACATTTTTTTTCTGCGTTTGGATAGATATAAATCAAAGTACAAAAATTACTTCAGAAATACAGGATGAAAACTGGTATTTAAATATGTATCAGTTAATTTATGAAACATGATGAAATTGTATTTATGGCATAAAAATTACTCAATGAATCGTTTGAAATTCGATAAATAATATTGTGTATAATGTTTTTAAACTTTTCTGAAGAGAGATTTGCTTTAAGTTTTAATTTAATGGAACAAAATGTTCCAATAAAAGAGCTCCAATGACCTACTATTACAGTGCTGGGAACAGTTTCATAAGTTAGAAAATATTGAGCTACAGTAAAAAATTTATGAACTATTTTACATGGTAGCTTTGTAAGGAAATAAGATATATTTTTCCATTGATAATAGTCAATCAGCAACATACTTTACATCAATGAAAAAGTAACTTCTGGGAAAACAGTATAAAGCCAAAATTTTTATATAAAAAAAGCAATATACCCGCAATTTTTCAATTAAAATTTAAAATGTACATAACTGCGTTCAGGGAATGGAAGGGTACTCATTGAAAGTTCTTTTTGATTCATTTGATGATTCAATCTTTTAGTTAATTTTTAAAGAAACTTTCCTTAGATTCGAGTTTCGGAATTGGATCCACAAAAGAGAAGAATTCAGTGTCTCTTCAACGAGTTTTCTTTCCCTTATATATATTTCCAAATGTCCACGTATTTCTTTTATTGAAAGGGATAGATTGATAGCTCTCATTCCACAAATCGTTGCCAAATCTTGAACAAAGAGTGAACGGTATATTTCACTCTTTGATAAAATTCGACCCATGACGACGCCATTAATTTTCCCTGACACAAATAATAAAAAAAACATTTTCTCCGCAAATGGAATTGAGCAGAAATTTTGTCTTTTCTCAGAAGTTGAGAAATCAAGCTTCTCTATCTGTAATTGAGAGAATACATTGGAGGTAAAGGTTTCCGAAACCTGATTTCTTTTGGGGGCAGAACTGGTACATAAAGATAATCAATAAAGCAAAGAAAACCCCTATTAATAACGAAAGTGATTTTATATTTTCTTTACTGCTTATCGATGAGCTTGTTTTGGGGATAATATGTCAAATGAGTACTCATTATCTTAAAACTTTATTTCCTCTATTGAAGAGCTTGAAAGCTTCGAAATGTGTCAAAATTTTTTTTTTATTGATTACGATTTCTTCGTGAAGGAAATCATTCATATGCTTTTCCTGGAGCCTTAAGATATCGAAGCAAACCATTTTGCTCTTGTTTTTAAAAATATGTATCGGGAAAATTATCGTTAAGATTTAATGATATGTTTAAAGAATAATAGGGAATTTTTTTTAAAAAACATAGAGAATAACAGCATTTAAAAATATAGGAAACGTAGAGAACAATTTATGAACTACTATTTCTTTGTACAAAGTAATGCATGGATTGATTTTTATATATAGAAAAGAATACCATGTACAATAATAAAACAAAATCAAGTCTACCATTAAAGAAACATAAAATGATTTTTCAAAAAGAAGCAGGGTTTCCAAAAATAGTAAAGATTATTAAAATGCACACAGAATATCTCTAAGGTATTTTTTATTTTAGGGAAAGATTTCCTTTAGCTAAAAAGTTCAATAAATTGAATTTATTACAGTCCACTTTTAGTTGAATATTTCATTTGATGACGAATGAGGAAATTTCTTGATAAAAATTGACCAATCACAAGTTATAGTACCATTAGATTTTGTAGAGTGTAATATAAAATCAGTTAATGAAATCAGTGAAATTTGATAGTTAGAGATTAATATGTTATTAGATAGAATATATGTTTTAAAACAACTATAACATGTTTCATACAAATTTATCAAATCTTCAATAAATAAGTCATAAAATTTCAATAATTGTAACGCAAGTTCCGCTATGCGTGAAAACATTTTTAATAGCATGAATTAAAAATAATATTTTACGTAATCTTAATAACTAAACAAAATGGTCAAACGTGTTTTAGTTACATAACAAGGCATCAGAAGAATTTTTTTTTTAAAATTACGTAGCTCGCGCAAATAATTATTAATCATTATTTACTAAAAGATATTTACATACTTATTACAGTTATAAATACAAAGGAGATGTGACCTGCATATGGAAGCAAAAGTATGAATTGATAAAAGTGAGGTTGTTTAAAAAAAATATTTGGCGGTCCTTGATGAACCGCATTATGATTTCATGCAGTATTTTTTCATGTAATATTTTTTTTTGGACCACTACATGAAAATTAAGGGATATACATTAAAAAATACTTAACTTTGGGAAATTTAATCCGTTAGAGCTAACTAATTAATTAAAATTATTCAACTGTAAAATTAATTATATACACTGTTCACTTAAAATAAATAGTAAAATCGTTTTATAAGGTCTTCATATTAGCATACAAAAAAAGTAAGACACTTAAATTTTGACATTAACTAGTTTTTCCTGAACAAAAATGATAATTTTCACAATTCACTGAAAACACCGTCAGCTGAAAACGCAATTACAGCTATGAAACTCTTCGCCTTCCTAGCTAAAATACTCATCATAGAACCCGTGCTGCCATATACCTTTGAGAAGAACAGATTTCAAAGAATATCCTGCTAAGTATCGTCAGAATATTGGTAAAAATTGTTATTTTATGTAATTTTAAAGTGAGTGGTACTTATAAGTACCGTCGGTCGATAAAGGGTTAAATCGCATTTGGTAGTTTTATTGCAATATCTTACAGATTATTGCTGCATAAATTTAATTAGATTTGCTAAATTATATTTTTGGCTTGCATACAAATTTTTATTCATTGTGATCGGAAAAACTTCACAAGTCAAAGGACTATTTCATATGTTTTAAACAGTATTCCTTTATTTCAGGTTTGATTTATGTTCTTTGTACACAAAACAAGTTTTATGAACATTATTAATGAAGAAATGATTCTATTGCTTTTCTTCATGGATAAATGTGTTTATCAAATACATTGAATATCTATCTATCTCGAATATACTTTCAATACCTATTACTAAATATTTATCTAAACTTCTCTCCCAAATTTTGCACCAAATTAATAAATATTACATTCTCTAATGCAGTGCTTCGTAGACATATACGATATTTTATTTCTTTAACGCCTAAGTTGAGTAAAGCTGCTTTATGAAAATAAAAAAAAAGCTTTTTAAATATTTAATGCAAGATAAAATATAAATCCTGGTATTGTTTCAGATATTATTGTGAAAATAAAATACTCCGATCTTACTTTATGGACTATTGAGTTCTTTCTTTATTCCAAGAGCAATAGATACTTGTACGAAACCAACCATATGTGAATCTTTCTCCCGAATAGGAATATTTGCTTGACTGTATCTCATAGATTCATCAACCGCGAAATATACACAAGACAAAGATAGAGAAATTGCTGATGATGTGAACAGAGATTATTTGACTTCTTGTTATGTATTAAAATATTGAAGAAGAATGAGATGTGCAATATATGACTACTTCTATTTTCTCAATAAATGCGTCACTAAGTGAAGGGCTTTACAAGAGTCACATATGTGAGTTATAAACTGAATAATAAATATGTTCCTTAAAAAAATATGTATATGAAACGTATTTGAAGTATGAAGGTAGGGAAGTTTTATTTATTTGAATAAAACGAAATGAATCAAATATATTTGATGATATTTTTTTTTTTAAGAAACAAAAATAAATAATTTAGAATAAAAAATAACAAATAAGATGCATAAAAGACAACCGATAGTGATATTACATTGCAAAATGGATACATAAAGTAAGTTGAACGTCATTTTATTATAAGAACAACTAATGCAAATTTAAATTGATACTTTAATAGCAACAAAGTAAGAAAGGAATCCTGTTTTAATAAAACCGTTAGTAATCACATTGCATAATAACTTATAATCCATGTGTGTATATGTATATATGTTTAGTGTATGTATGCTTGATGTATTTGTATTTGAAATATCTTATTATATGATAATGTTTCCTACTCTTCCTCATATGCATAATTTTATTACTAAATGTTTCTTTGTGCATGCGGGAAATTTTTTATTTTGCTCTATATTTATTGTATTTTCATCCATGCTTGTTTCTTTTCCTTTTTGATTCCCATTTGTGCCTGTATCATTCTACTTGAAACCTCTTACCGTTTATTGATTTAGTATTGATTTATGTTTGTAAGCCTTGTGTTATATTTTAATCGGCACACAAAGAAGTCCTTACCTAGAATCAAAAAATAGTATTTAAAGCAATTTTTACATAATTTTTCTTACCCTGCTCAAAACTATTGAAGGATATTGAGATTATGGGTGAATCTTATGGCTGGAATATTATTTAGAGGATTGACACATGAACGACAGATATGGTAAGCTATATGAGAAAAAATTATACATGTGTAACAGGAAAAATGAATTTTATTGAGCATTTGGGTGCAAAATAAAAAAAAAAGTGCTTATGAGAGAAAAACGAGCAAAAAGTGTTTCCTTGAAAGAAAATCATTTTTAGCAGGAAGTATGATTTCCCCGGAGGCCAGCATCCTAACATATTTGAGGCAGGGAGTCAATAAGCTGTTAGTGGGAGATGAGGTATTCTGTCCCACTCCTCTAGAAGAGCCTTTTACAGTTCTTGGAGAGTTTCTGGGAGTGGTAGGTCTCCAGAAACTCGTCCACCTAGAATGTAAAACATGCTCTCGGGGTTCATGTTCGGTTCAAGTTACGAACATGAGGGTTCATGTTCGAAAAACAAGCTGGCCATTTCTTTGATTTCTTCTCCAAAAAGGAAATCATCCACCAAATTTACATGATGTGACCTAAAATTGTTGCTCATTAACATGAAGATATTTAAAATTGTTGCAGCGTAAGGTACTTCAATTAGTCTGAGGGCCTTATCCTTATAACGGCGACTACTCAGAGCTCCATTTCGAATAATATGGTTATCGGTGTGCCCATCGAAGGAAATGCCAGAGTAGACCTTCACTCCCCCACCGTTTTCTTATAAGAGAGCAGAATGATTTCTAATGATACGTTTGCTCCAGATAACTACACGTCTATTATCAGGACAAACAAAAAATGGGACTCGTGTTCAGGCAGAGGATGACACCTCGCCAACTGCCATCTTCTGTTAAGAAAGAGTATCTAGAATGCTAGAAAGATATGTGAACTTTATTTCTATCTCACACACACACACACACACACACACACACACACACACACACACACACACACACACACACACACACACACACACACACACACACACACACACACACACACACACACACACACACACACACACACACACACACACACACACACACACACACACACACACACACACACACACACACACACACACACACACACACACACACACACACACACACACACACACACACACACACACACACACACACACACACACACACACACACACACACACACACACACACACACACACACACACACACACACACACACACACACACACACACACACACACACACACACACACACACACACACACACACACACACACACACACACACACACACACACACACACACACACACACACACACACACACACACACACACACACACACACACACACACACACACACACACACACACACACACACACACACACCACGCACACCCCACGCACACACTCACGCACACGCACACACACACACACACACACACACGCACCACACACACACACACACACACACACGGTTTAAATATTTATAAAAGAAGAAGTACGTGTTGTAGTGTAATTTCGTCTTCCACTTAAATCCTTAAAAACCATATCAATTCAGAATTACTTCACTATAATTTTAATTTCTGTCTTATTCTTTTAGAAGTTAATAATAAAAAAGCACTCTCAGAAATCATATAATATATATATATATATATATATATATATATATTATATATATATATATATATATATATATATTTATATATATATATATATATATATAATCATATATATATATTTATATGTATATATATATATATATATATATATATATATATATATATATATATATATATATAAAAATATTTATAATACAAATATCTATCTACCTATATATAAGTATTTATAATACTTATTCTCCCGATTTATTTACTGGTTACACAACGTAGACTAGAAGAACAAGAAATTTATTTTTTAAACCCATTACAAAAGTTTATGGTTACTTTTAATTTAATTTCCGTCTTTTATTTTAACTTAGAAAGATATGAGACAATTAAATATCCTTACTTTTCTATGAAGTATTTTTCAAAAACATTAAAATTTAGTCATGCATTAGCACAAGCAAAAGGCTAGCATTCTATCAAGCTACTTTTGCTCGAAATGAAAACTGGCGAAGTTTTGTATGAAAAAGAGTTTCTTGTAATTTATGATTCCTAGGTTTAAAGTTCATAGAAATTTGAAATAGTTTTACTCCTTTTTCCTGCGAGCTTTTATTATTATCGGGGTGAAAATATTTTATTACTTTTTCTCCCTTTTTATTTTATATGCTTTGCAGCTGAGTCTAGTTTAAAAGATATTACATTGAATAAAAACAATAAAGGCGTAACATTTTTTCAGTTGAACCTTAGCTGAGTAAATGTATCAAATGTGCATTTTCCTATCGCTAAAATAACATAAGAATAAATAGAATTTCTCCATCGAAATTTCTTTTGAAATATTCTGTTTTTATGGAGAAATAATGTTATTAATATTTTGAAATTCGATGGTTATTCAAATAAAAAGAAATTAAATTTATTCTGCAGATACAAATTTTATATTGTTATTTCTTTATTAGTACACATCCGCAGAGAAATTTTTCAATAATATTGATAAAAATGTAAAAAATATGATAAAGATTGCTCTAAGTTAATGATTCTGAGTAGAAGATTTTAAATTTCAAAACCATTAATTGTTCAGGAAATGATATATGGTTACACAATGCTGGCCATTAAAATTGCAACGCCAGGAAGGAATAATCTGTTGAAGGTCAAAATCACATGAGAGGATGAAGAGGTTGAGATATGCAAATGATTAGATTTTCAATGCATTTAGACAAAGTAGGAGAGAGAAACGACATCTTAAGCAATGCATAAAAGACAAGTTATGTAGTGAATTTCTTTTTCGGAAAGCCCTTTATAAAGTTAGGGAGTGCTCAAAATATCGTGTTATTACTCGAATGAGATGACGAAATGCTTACTAGCAAGTGTAGGAATTCGATAGAGCAGTATCATTGTCTATCGAAAGTGTGGATTGTCTTTTCATGATATCACCCGTAGCACTGCTCGAAATTCAACCACTGTCATGTAAATATAGAATCATGGGGTTGCTGAGGATCATACTGAACGACATGCAGGATGTCCACATTCTCCCATAACTACCACCAAAGAGAAAAAAACATATTGAGAAGTCAGTCCTGCAAAACCGTACACCCACAACACGGACAATTAGTCAGAATATGGGTATGTTTGATCCATACCCAGTATCCTCTCGTACTGCGCGATGACGTTTGTAGCAGCGTGGACTGTCAGCAAGGCGATCATTACGTCGAGTTTCCTTGACAATCCATCATAAAGAGAGACGGTTGTGCATCTTCTAAGTCTACCAAACGACCTCTTCAAACAAGATAATGCAAGACCAAACGTGTCACGTCGTATTTTGACCTTTCTAGATGCAAAGGTCATTCGATTTTTGCCCTGGCCTGCATGGTCTCCAGATGTGTCACTCATTGAAAACATTTGGTTATAGGTTGTTGAAAGACTGACCCGCCACCCTTGTCCAGCTTATATGGTTGATAAAGTGTGATATAGACTTGAAGCAGCATGAAGTGAGTTACCAATTTCTGTCATCTAAGCACAGTTTGACTCTGCCAAATCGGGTAAGAGGTGTTTTAGCTGTCAGGGCTGGCAGGTTTCTCTTTATTTCTCACCTGTGTAAACCCTTAAATTGCTTGCAAATTTAATCATTTTGTCCTTTGGCCAAACTGTTAAGGCACAGTGAGTATCTTTTTTGTATTTTCTTTCCTTCATGGTGTTGCAATTTCAAAAGTCAGCAGAATATATATGTATACATCTATATGTTAAATATGGGATAACATGTTTATAACGCATTTAATCGTTTCTAACAGCTTCAATCAAGTTTATATTAAATTGAAAAAAATAATAAATGAAAACATAATATGGTGAATATAAATTAATTTCCTATTTTAGGCAAACTTTGTAAAGTATTATAAGATTAAAATAAAATATTTTAGATTAAAATTTTTTGTGCTTTTGTATATTTAAATAGGAAGTCACACATTTGCCATTGTGCACTGTAGTTTGACATAATGCAGCTTTTAATATGATCCTTAGAATAAGTTGGGAAAAACAATTGTAAATTACTTAGTACGAATTCGAAGTGAATAATTTTGATGAGAAACTTCTATATTTTACCAATTCTTTTTTCTTAGAATTTAGGATAAAAACTGCATAATTAGCAAGAGTTTTTAAATTTGCAATATATTGATAATGAAAATTTTTTTAATTGATTAATAGATAATGTTTTTATGAGTAAATGCTGCTTATCCTCTCTATATTAAATAGGATATTTTATTAAAGGCAATATAAAAGGAAAAGTAAAAATAAATAAATAAATAACTACATAATTTTTAGGAGCAGTCTTTGATGATTATGTTTCAGTTGCGAAAAATGATGGAAAACAAATGGAAGCATAACTAATAGAAATGAAAAAAATATATGCATTAGTGAGTAGTTACCAAAAACTTATTTCTTAAAGAAAAACATCAAAATGCGCTGAAGTTTGAAGTCCCAAAAATGTTCAAAATGATATGAAAACTGTTCAAAATGAAAAGCATTTTTACATTATTAGTTTCATTTTCTCTCATTGTTGAAATTGGCTCCATTTAAAAACATTTCTTCAATTTTTTTTACTGGACCAACTCCGAATCTCTACTTTTGAGTATGAGCGACATTATTCAATCTACGGAATGTACTTGTATTTATAGTGCGATGAAAATAAAACCAATACTGATATATAGCCTTTTCGGGGAACATCCATTAAGCATTTAAGTTGCTTTATGTATAGTAATACATCGATCTTTAAAGGTGAGAATTTCTTAAAATGACGACATAATGTGAATAATTTAGACAATCAAACCAATATTTCTTTTACTTTTCTCAAAAGAAACCTCTGAAGGCTTCTACTTTTATTCCTTAATTATAATCATCATACTTTTTTTTATCATTGTTTCATTTCGCATTTATGGAATTAATTATTTTAAGCTGCTGAAACATTTTTCGGGCATTTATTAAATAATACAGAATTTCAAAAATAATTCGAAGAAATGCAAGTTAAAATACTGGTAACATTCCTTCTTAATAGCATCATTACGAAAAAATCTTATTGCTTATAACACTTTGTACCATTTGCCATAGTTTTAGGTACTTTTTAAAATAAGTTTAGTAATTATGAAGAAGAATTCAAAGGTAAAAATCATTAAAAAATCAAAGAAATTTATATTAAAAACTGAACATAATGTTGCTAATAAAAGATTAAATAATTTACCACTATTAATTTCAAACTTATATCATTTAACAAATGGTTAGTTATCTACTGAGCGTTAAATATTCTCTCAACATGCAAAGAATTTTTATTTTTATTTGCATTTATATACTTTATAAATACTTTCGTGAAAAGAAAGTCATTTAAAAAGATTCTTTAAGAAGTAACTTTCAAAATATCCCTTAAGTACGAAGTTTTTATTGTTACTCACTAATAAAAGATAATTTAAATATAATCAAAATATGCACTTTTTGTATATTCTTATTTTTTAAAAATTTTGTTGAATTCCAAACATTAATATTTTAAGTATTCATATTAACATATAATACCAGGTGTTCTATGTTTTGTGTAAATTAATTTATTTTAGAACAAAAAAATATTAGTACATCCATGTATCTATTTTATTCTTTTTTAAGAGTTATTTTTTTCTTAAAAATTACGTTTGGAGAAGTAGCATAATTTAATTAAAAATGAAATTAATTTTCTTTTACCTTTTATACATCAACACAATTCATTTCTTTTTTTCTCTCGCGTGAAACTAACAAATGCTTGGAATAAAACAGATGTTTAATCACTTATCAATGTTTTTTTAACAGAATTTGTTGTTAAAAACTTAACCAAAAACCAATTTATTTTGTTCGATTTGTACTTTTTTGCGGATTAAAATTTATCTTCAGAAAAGCAATTAGGTAAACATGAAAACTGCCGTTGAATAATATAAAAATAAAATTTGGAGATAGAAAACATTAACTGTTTGTATAATTACTTAATCCTACGTTTATAAAAAACATCGAATCGCATATGAAAAATAAAGAATGACGAAAGATAATTATTTGCGTAATTATATTACAGTAAGATTATTTTGGGTCATTCCTTGTATTATAACAAGATGAAATACTAAACATAAAAATTTTTTTGAGACAGTTAGAGAAATCAATGGCAAATCTAACTCATTCAAAATAGGTGCATGCAAAAATAAAACAAAATTTCAAGTATACTAGTTCAAAAAAATAAACATATATTTCATCTAAGGTCTCTTTAGCATGAGTTATGAAATCGTATTTAAAATTTAAACAGAAAGGACACAGAAAAGGTATTTTTATGAATATTTTGAAAAATTTTATATTTTTTGAATAGGTGCATTTAAAATACGTTTCGTATTAATTAGGTTCCATGTTGAATATCCTTTACTTTTCTCAATCGTTAATAAGCATTTCGTAACTTTTTAACAGCAATATTATCTACTTCCAAGATAAATACTTAAAAGTGAAAAAAATTGGCATGTTATTTTGAGAAAGTTAAGAAAAATATATAAAATATTGTTAAACTTGATCAGTTTAATACCGCCTATTGCTTGTTACATAGAAGAATCAAACACTTTCACAAAAAGAGAGATAATTCCGTATTTTTCGAGATCTCAATTGGCTATGCACATGATCCATAAACCCCTTTTTTAGCACAATTAGCTCTAAGTCCTTTTTAATAAAAATATGGTAAGAATTTCAAATTAGCGAAGAGGAGATTCGTAAAATAATTTTGTACAAAGTAAAAATTTTCTCCTTAAAATTAAACATTACTGTTTCGAAAAATGGATTTATTAAAATTATACTTGAGATTTTCAGTAAATAATCTATTTCCAATATTTTGAGTCATTGGTGAAAACTAAAATTTTAGCTTTTTTCAACATTGATTTTAATATTTATGTAATCAAAGTTAATATTCCATATGACAGGACCGCATTAAGACATCCAATAACACAAATTTCTCATACTTTTGGAAACAGATTTCCTTAGTCATTAAGAAATGTGCATTCTACAAGAGTTAGAGCTTCCAAAAGAAAATCTAAACTAATTTACTTTGCTTTCAAAAATATTATGAGGACACCAAATCACCTTTTCCACATTTCTAAATCGAAGAAATTTAATTAAAACTCGAGCAACGGTGGCTAGCAATTTGAAATAAAAGTGATAAACAGTTTCGAAGATCACCGATCAAAAACGAACTTTATTCTAAAACATAAACAATCGAACAGAACACCGGTGTTGCCATTCGCAAAAATACAAAAAAAGTAAATGAAAAAGAATAATACAATTTTTTTACTAACGTTGCCATCTGAAATTTAAAGTTTATAATTTGTAATTAAAATAAAAATAAATAAATAGTACATTTTAAACAAGTGTTTATTTATGTAAACTAAGGATTATATAATAAATGTTTTTAATGAATTGAAAAAAATGTATTATTTATCCATTTACATATATCTGAAATTTTGGAAACCAAGTAGTGAGAACTAAATTGGCTCTTTTCCGTTTCTCGGGGCAGGTGATAATGTCACCAAAAATGATACAAAAGCGACGCTAAAAGGAATATTACCCCTAGTAACCTTTTATCACCATATTTTCAAAACAATTCATGGTATTTTCTTATTATAGTAACGTCTTTTTCATAATACATCAAAAATAGATAACAAACCAATAGGAACTAACATTTGTTAACATTTTCTATGTGTATGTTGTTTGTTTTTTCAACAATAAGGCCCGCTTGGTGAAATTTTTCCCGGTGAAACAGAAAAAAATATCACTAATTTTTCAATTTCTACTATTAACTCACACTCTCAATATATTTATTTATTTATCTTGGTGGGATTTTCAATCGTTAATAAAATACATTTTAAAGCTCTCAATTGAGCTGAAATTTTATACACATGATTATTTTGGATGACAATACAATAATTTAACTATAATAAATAAAAAGTAATTGATTAAAACTAATTATTTAAAGAATTACAAATACAGCCATGTTGGCGACTTAGCGACCATTTTGGCCACTTGTGTCAAAACTTGAAAATATTTTTTTCTCACGTTTTAAATCATTCAGTTGAATTGAAATTTTATATACACGATTGATTTTGATGACAATACGATACTTTAATGATAATTAATAAAAATTAATTACCACTTAATGCTTTGATTCTTTTTTATTTAAATACATATTTATATTAATTGTAACTATTTAATAAAAAGCAGCTAAAATAAAAATTTTCTTTGATGATCCAAGTAGGAATTGACTTAATTTTTTTTTATATTACTTGTTTTTTTCATAAAATTACGAAGCCATCGGAACAAAAACAATGGAGTGGTTTGTTTTAAGATTCAATAATCGTAATATATTCACTATTTACAAGTTACAAGCGTCTGAATGAATGCATGATTAAAAATTCTAAGCGTAAATTTATTTATAACCATAGTCATGTGTATTAAAAATGTCTCCTCATACGTTTCACTTCCATCATGGGGAGATAATGTATCAGAAGATCTTAAACACGTACCGAAAGTGAAGACCATTAGTTTCGTTTTTCGTTTTAAAAAAAGTTGATCCTGTTTTTAAAATTAATTCTGTTAAGATTTATGGAAAAGGTTTTCTTCAAAATGTAGTAAAAAATCTTATAACTCTGTTTACTTTTAACTAATTGGTAAAATTTATAAAACCTAATTTTTTTGGAATTATTTTTACGATTTAAAACAATTAGTTAACCTAATACTTAAAATCATTGAAGAGCATTTCTGTTTTTTAAATGATGATTTTACGATGAATTTATATTTTTGAAATAAATGTTCCCTGTAATGATAGCCGTTATAATACATATTTTTCTATTCAATATATATTCAATTTTCGGAACACAAATGTACGGTCATTCAAAGGGTAAATTTCATCATGTATTAAGTAAAATATTAACGAGTCCTTAAGAGACATAAACTAAGAGCATTATATAACGAATACACATTAATTTGTATTGATAAAATTTTATTTAGTTAAATTTCAGTGAAATTATAAAAATAGAAAATTAAATTACTTGAGAGTTTTGGAAGTTTTTAAGGGATATTTTAAATATAAATATTAATTCTGATTTCTTAAAAATTTGTGTACATTAAAAATAAATTCCTTGTTTCCGACCGAAAAACTATGTTTCTAACTGATCGTGGACTTGAAAGCATTCAGATGTAGCTCAGTTGCTATGAAGGCAACAACTCCTCCTGCCAACAGGAAATCATACTTGGAGATGAGAATATCTAATGCAAATTGATTTGCTTAACTGGAAATCTGTAAAACTCTAGATACATTTATGAACACCTGTGAATGACATGTGATATCCTCCTCTTTGAAAGATCAAGGTTTGGGGGAAAGATACTCTGTAGTATTTGGCAATGTAAAATAACAGAATAAGCTTAGAAAGGAAAAAATTAAAAAACATTACCATCAATGTGAGCCTAATAAAGTTGGTTAATAATATTTTTACCTTCTGAAATGGATGTAAAATTATTTCATTCATAAGATATTTTGTGATTATGGTGCAATAAATACACTATATAGTTAATACGGCAGTATCGATTTTCTTTTTGAATGAGAAAGACAGAAGTTTTAAGCAAATTATGTTAACAATTTTGCATTGGCAGACACTACAAAGTATCATTCATATACGACTTGATTTCTATACTAGACATATATTACAATAATATTTCGATCTTTTTAGTTCAACTTATATAAATAATTTTTAATGAATATCATTACTTATAGCAGATTTCTACGCATATTGACTGTACGTGCGCTTATTCAGGTGAGCTATTATAATCTGTTCACTTACACTTAACTTAAGATTTTTTCCTTAAATGTATTTGTAACGGATAAAATAAATTTAACAAAATCACATTTCCCATTTATTAAAATATAAAATTGTCAATATAAAACAAACAGAGAAAATTAAGGTTGCCATTTTCTTTTTCTTTTGTAAGGAAGTAGTTAGTATTTTATTTTTAATCACAACAATAACATAGCACGCTTATAACATTAATATGATAAGCAAAAGTTTGACTATGATCTATGTTGGCAAAAATCTGCAAAGAAAATATCTCAAATAATGACTTCTGTTTGGTTTTTCACGATAAAAGACTTTCCGAAATGAATAAACGAGATAATCTTCTATCAATTTAAAATTCAGAAAGAAAATTAAATGTGCGATGAAAACTGAAATGGGAAATCCATTTAATTTCGTAATCTTTTCTAACCTGAGTGGAGGAAGCGATGACGAAGAGAAAAGAAAGAAACTATATCAAGAATTCCCTTAGGCAGTACTGTTGTCTGAGCAATTCAGTTTTAATTTGCAGAAAATGGTACTTGATTTTAAAAATGCTTCTTCATCAAACGGCACGATTGCAGAATGCGAAATGCAATTCTGTTCACGTGCTTTTAGCAAAATATTTTTTGCTGATATTTGCACTTTCTTAATAATGAAGTATAAAAGAGTTGAGTTGTGCTAGAAGTGATTATTCAATGGATCAAAATAGATCTTCAGCAACGAAATCAGTTTTTGAATGTGATTCGTTGTTTTTGAAATTATTTACTCAAGGCTGCATATTTTATTGAAGGTCTTTATTAAATGCTTTGCATTCTATGTGTAGTAAGTGGAGTTAATTTAAATTCTTCCCGTCCTCTTTCAAAGTGCTTTATATTCTCCAATCTCAATATTAAATGATTTAACTGAAGTATGGTACAACTTATTTTCAGGAATAATTTAAACTGACAGATTAAGACCGATGAATTGTTATAGGGTAAATGTCATAGATAATGTGTACTTTGGTATAGCCCAGTAGCTAAAATGTATCCTCATCACTTCTAAATAAATAAGTAATAAAAAAAATACTGGCTATTATACTATAAGAAAAGTAAAAACCTAAATAATTTATGTCTTATTTATATGGGATGAATGGAAATTCTATTATATTGAGCAAAAATGATAAAGGAGTATTAAGAATAATAATAGATGAGATATCATTTTTTCTGCTGGAAAATCAGATGCAAAATAAGTAGTTTGGTAAATCTGGTAATTACCAAGTTTTCCTTGAGAATTTGACTGCGAATACGAAAAGGGAGTTTGAACTGCGTGTGATTAGGTGTAGAAAAAATAATGTTCTGAGTAAGATACTACCTTGTTAATGTTATTTCTTAATTAAGATACCATTAAGGATAAATCAGTATTGTTTAATGAATTTGAATAAAAGCCAAAATAAGAGATAATATGTTTTTAATTTTTAAACAAAATTTATGAAAAACGTTACAAATCAGTCAAATACTGAACGAAGGTAAAATCAATAACATTCCCTTTTGTTAAATGATACACACTGCAGACCATTCAAAATTAATAAAATAAAGGATAAGAGTTATCGTAACTAAATTTATTCGATAAATAACTTACAATATAAAGATGAAATAATTTGAAAAATAGGCCCATTTCAATTGCGAAACAAGAAAAGAATTTTTAACCTTGTTTCGACATTAAAAGACAGAGGTATGTCATTTCGTGTAGCTTCGATATGTATCCAAAGTTCATCTAATGTAGTAACAGGTGTTTTATGCTATATAAGTCGTTTGTAAAATGTCGATCAGATGGGATATACCATTGGCTTACCAGTGCTGTTGTTTGGTCATGTGATAATCACAATGTCTTATCTTGCACAACAAGATCTCTCTGTTGAATAATCCGAATCTATGTAAACCTCAATTTCTTAAAAATCAAAAACGTTTATGATTTACTTATATATTATTCCATAAAGTTTATTGAAGTTTCTGCTTTTTTACGCTACTGGGCACGAAATATACAAAGCAAAAAGAAGTACCTGGAAAGTGAAGAAAATCGGCAAATGGAGAAAAAGAACTATGGAAAATAATTGATGTTTATTAGAAAACAAGATTTACAAATATACAGCAAAAACCATGTCATCTGAGTAGCTATAAGCTCAGAAGGGATGACGATACTTGAGGCATTAAGTCTATGACTAGTGAGTTTACGTATGGGGTCCTGAGCTGTTTCTCTCAAGCCCCTATCAACCATTTGCAAAAATTCATGTTTTGAAAAGGGTGGGGACAAGTATTGCAAATGGCGTCCTCTCACGTCCCGGATAAGTTCGATATATAGAAGATTAGAGGAGATGAACGAGGGAATCAAGTGTAATCTTGCCAAGTGATTGATTTACTGTTGGTAAATGGAATTTGGCACCTTTTGAAGGGTTTTGATTTTCCTTTGAGAACACATACCTTTGCCATTTCATAATTCACAACTCTTTACATGGATCCAAAGTCAATGAAGTCTTAAGTGTTTTGGTGTGTGAATGTTAATTTTCTTAACCGAGAAATAATGGCTGAAGTAATTTGAATGAAGTCCTCGCCCCTGCCTGTTAAGGAATGCAAATTTCCATGCATATTTGTGCCACTTGGCCGCCATGGAGCTCCTCAAACTTGCCACATTTCCAACAATCTTTGTCACAATCAAATTACTATAGATGCATCTTGGAGGACATCCAGTGAAATTTAACATATGGGTACCAATCTACTGTTTTCAGTCCAATTACCACTACCTTAAAATTGTATATCTTTTAGATCTACTTCTGTTAAGGACGGTAGCCAGGTTTACTCTGCCATTAAACGTTTCTTTAAAGGTTTTCTTTAAAAAAAGAACAAAATAATTAACGCCTATGTACAAATAAGATAGCGGATGATAGCTGAGCTCTTTGTGGACAGCTTTGCCGCTCAGTCACCTGTGACGTCATAATTCCGTGGCACTGTGATTCACACTGTGTACATGTAGCTCACTTGCTTTTCGATGCTTGTAGAGTAAAGACGTTTTAAAACATCGTAGCTTAACCCAATACTTATTTTTTGAATTTCTTTGCTTACCTATCGCTAATATGGTCAGTCTTCATTGTTGAAATGAAACCAAAAGATGGCAGATACAATAGTTGGACGACTAGAGGTAGACCAATTACAGGCTACCTATTGTAGATATCTCGGTGTTTCAAGACATGTGGTGTCTACTGTATGGAAACAGTACATAGAGATAGGAACAGTGGTCCGCCGATCTGGTCAAGGCTTTATAAGGGCAATAGTTCTGGCTCAAGGCTAATATTGAAGACTTCTGGCTAAAAGGAACCGTGGTACTTAGGTCCGCGACAAAAATAAATTTGTATCACAACCTGCATAATGGAACAATAATATCCTTTTTACTGGTAAGAGTCGTCCAGAGACTTAATGCGGGTAGTCTGTATGCCAGGTAACCTGTAGTTTGTATCCCTTTGACTGTGAGCCACAAAAGATGAGCGTCTAGCAATTTGACAGAAACACCTGTCTTGGAGGGAGGATGACTAGGGGAGAATTCTTTTCAGTGATGAATCGCAATTCAGTATAGACAGTGACTCGAGACGTGTTATCATCTGGAGAGAACACAGGAGTTGATTTCGGCCCTCTAACATTGTCGAAAATGACTACTATGGTCGAGATGGTCTGATGGTCTGGGCAGACATCACTGCAGATGGGCACACAGACCTTCAAAATATACTCAAACAGGTCAGCGTTACAGGGACAAGAGTCTTCCACCCTATGTCAGACTTTTTCGTGGAAAATAAGGACCAAATTTCGTCTTTATGAACGATAATGTACGCCCACATAAAGCTCAATTTGTGGACGTATATTTCCAATCTGAGGATATTCAACGATTGGAGGAGCCTGCGATATGTCCTGACCTTAATCCCATCAAACACGTATAGTACGTCCATGGACACTCAATTGAAGCTCGAAGAGCAACTCCAACGACCATCAAAGAGCTCAATAGTGCCTTGAGGCAAGAGTAACGAAACACGGTGATTTTAGCTTATTTTATATTATTAACCCTTTATCTACCGACCGTACTTAAGTACCACTCACTTTAAAAATACATTGAATAACCATTGTTACGATTACTCTGACGATACTTAGAAGGAATAATCTTTTAAATTCACTCTTCTAAGATATATGTCAGCACGGATTCTATAATGAGTATTTTAGTGGAGAAAGCAAATAGTTTTAAAGCAGAAATTGCGTTTTCAGCTGAAGCGTTTCAGAGGATTGCGAAGATTATAATTTTGTTCCAAAAAATAGTTAATGTCGAAAGTTAAGCGTTTAATTTTTTTGTAAGGTAATGAAGACCTTAGAAAACGATTTGACTATTATTTTAAGTAAGCAGTGTATATAATTAGTTTTACAGTTAAATATCGTTAGTTAATTACTTAGCTCTAACGGGTTAAACTTCCCAAAGTTGAGTATTTTGTTTATGAATATACTCTAATTTTCAATGTAGTCAAAAAAAATATTACATGAAAAAAACTGCAGTAAATCATAATGCGGTAGACAAAGGGTTTAAGACACACACACGCACTCATGATATATATAAATAAAGAAAAATCTAATGTGTTTTGCGAATACATTACATATTGTCTGGCATTGGACACGCCTTAGAAACTGTGGAAATATAAGTTAACCAAAACAAAAATATGCAACAAAGATTGCAATGCAAATGGTCCTGAAAATATTTCATTTTCGGAGTATACAAATTTTATAAATTAACCTTTTGGATAAAAAAGAAATAAAAATGAAAACAACTTAAGAGAAGTATTTCTTATAATTTTAAAACCAGTAATATATAATTGAGGCCCAGTGGTCAAGTAGTTGCGTATCGCGCATCCACACCTCAGCTTCGGGTTCTATTCCCAGATGACAAGGTCAACTCAATCTTTCATCCCTACTGTAATGGGTCGATAAATGAGTAACAAGCTTGCTTGAGAATTTAAACACAGGGGTCTCGCTTCAGATTGACCACCTGATCGGGACAACTGCTCATGCACCTCCGTGCCCAATGGTTACGTATACTGGGATGGGCACAGTAGGCCCTGGCCCTCTAGGGCTGTTGCGTCACTGAGTTTGACTTTATATAATTACTAAATTGTACTCTGTGAGTATTTTTGCAATACAATCTTCAAAGGAAGAATCTATACTGTGTGTGAAAATAAAATTTATCCGAGATAAACTTGAAAAACTAATCTTTTCTATAAAAAAATTATTAATATTATTAAATATAAGAATTTTGAAGTTTTGTATTGTTTAAAAATAGGAATTAATTTTTGATATCAAAACAATTGATTTTTTGAAGAACACACACATTTAACAAAAGTAATTGGAACAAATTGTAAGGTTTATAAACAAATAAAAAAAATTAAAATAAAGAAACCAAATATTGATTTCATCTTGGAATCAGAAATTATCTTTTTTCAACTTAATTTTGAATTTAAAAAGGACTGCGAGAGGAAGGATTACACGGATTAGTTTCACTGCCTTGTTTTTATAACTTTTAAATCCATTACACAAATAAAGATGTTGCAATAGTCTTTTGAATTTTTTAAGCACATTTTTAAAGCATTTAATGCACACTTTATATATATAATTTATCTGCTATTTATTACTTATTTGTTGTCTTCTTTCAAAAAGAAAAAAAAAATTCTTTAAAACTTTTTTTTACTTAAATTAATTTAGATTTTGTATTAAAAAACTAAAGCAATTGATTTTTTTTTTTACTTTTTTGTAAATATTAAGAGAATTTCTAATTTAGTTTCTTTCTTTTCTTATCTTAAAAGACATATTAAAAATCAGCACATGTGTCACACGCATTAAGTCATGACTTCTTTAAAACTGAGAAGCGAGACACGAAATAAACCCGTTTTATCAAATCAATGTACTTTTTGTAAAATGATAGATGTAAAATTAAATATATATATATATATATATATATATATGTATATTTTCCACTGATTTTAAACTTAAGATTTAAAAAGGGACACTCTTTTTTTAGTGATCTTTCTGTAAATATTTGGCATTTGTGAACGCTTGGTATTTTGTTACATTTTCTTCTTTTATTTTTTTTATAGTTGCGATTGAGTGGAAGATTTATTTCATTGTAAATAACACACACTAAAAATGAACAAATAAAATTTAAAAAAATGCTTTGCTTGTGCAAAACATAATTTTTACTTTCTTTTAATTCATTGACGAATGGCGTATTTGCTTCTCGAAAACTATTTGAACTAAGGAGATATTTTTCACATTTTCTTTCTTTCTTTTTTTCTCTCTCTCTTTTTATTCATTTATTTTTTTGTGAATTATTGTTCTACTGAGATCAAAACAAATCTAGTTGCATTTCAATAAAGTCGTTTTGTGTAGAATGAGAAATTTGTATTTTACTTATAATATAGATATTCTTGTACAAGTAAAATAGAAATATTAACTAACAAATCTATTCATTCAGCATTCATTTTTTTCTAGTTTATTTTTTTGTATTTTTTAATTACTAATTAAAAACCTGGTTAGAGAAATAAGCTTTTAAGAAAATAAAGCGTTTTGTACATTTTTAATAAAATACAAATTTAATTATTTTAATGAAATATACATCGTCATTCCATACAGTTTTATATATCTAGGATTAGAACATGGACATATTAATTACAGGCAGGATCACAGCAATATAAGATGTAGAAACTGAATAAAATGTGTTTTGGCATTAATAACAATAGCGAAAAGGCCGTGCAATAAAGTTATTAATAAATGGAATTTTTTCCCTTTCAAATTGGGATTAGTAATTATCGTTGTTGACCTAGTACATTCCTCGGGAGTTGGTATCACTTTTTATTGTGGTACTATATAGGTAGGTACTAATTGCCATAATGTAATTTTTACGCCAAGTTTTCTCCCCGGAGGGTGGCACCTGAGATATGACGATGCAAAAGTATACTAGGAATTTAATTTTATTTAGAACACTCAAGCCAAACAGGCACTCTAGTGATCTTTTACATCTTGCATAATCATACGACATGGAAGCTGTCTATTTTTTGTGCATCATGCAAATCCACCGACTTGGGCTGGGGTCGAATCAGCAGGTCAGAGCCTAACCAACCACACACCCCACCCAGCATGAAGGAAAATTAAAAATTCTAATTCATAATACATTTAAAATTTGTATTGTTATCATCTGAGCATTTTTAATAGTATTTATCTTTATAGATTATGGGCAGTAGCTTACGTATATATTACTACAGCGCAATAATTATTCCTAATTGGGGTGTGTATTATGTACATACGAGAACAAATTCTACGTGTACATCAGTGTAAATATCACCTAGGTTTATTTTGTATCAACGAAGTATATTAAACTATAAAAAGTGTTTCTTGCTTATAGTGTCCTACATTTAATAATTTTGTCACACTTGCTTGGGCAAATTGAAAAAAAAATATGCTTTCAAAACAGTAAGTTCATACCGAAGCAAATATATAATGAAATCCACTTTAAATCTGAGGCACAGATCATTTTTAATATGCGATTCATTAACGATAGATTTGAATTCCATTCGTTAACACTTAATATTTTTTATTTTAGATACATTCATTTCCATAGCATATATTGTGTTAATCAGTAAAGAGGTAGATTATATCATATTTAAAGACTATGCATTTAAAAATTATAACATTTCATTCTGATAACAATTTGACTATCATGAACACAAACGATAAACAAAAGTGAATAATAAATAAAAAAGAAAATATCAACAAGTCTTTATTAACGAAATGCACTTACAACTAATTTAAAATACATTTTTCATTGAAGGGATAAACTTATTATGTAAAAAATAAATTAGAGTATTTTTTGAATATCAATGAGTAAATAAACTTATTTAAGTAACACAACAAATTCTATCAAATATTGCCAGCTGAAAAAGATTCATAAATAAAGCATAGATATGTTTGAACAGAATTAAGCACAAAAGGAATTTGATAAAAAATAATTCCTTACACTGGAAAGAATGATTTATTTCGAAGTGAAATTAATTACTTTTTCTTTTCTTTTTGTTGAACGGGTTTTTTGAAGACTTTGTTCCTTTTTAGTTCATACGATTTCGGACCTAACAGACGAAATAGATTGCACACTTTCAAATTCTAGAATCTTTATTAGGTTGACCCCGATGATATATAAATACCCCCTATTAGAGTTGATTGAATACTTTATTTTAACATACAGAAATTGTCTGAGAAGGATTTCTGCAAGAAATAAGGTAATTTTCAAAGAATTCAAACGATTTCGAAATTATGTATCCTGATGGATATAACATCCATCTTTCAGTATTAACGAAAAGTTCTAAAAGTAATAAAGTAGAACTCGAAATACACCGTAATAAAACCATCTGCATAATTTTCCAGCTATCATTAGATGTGAAGAAATGTTAGCTGTCATGAAAATTTGTTATCAATAATTACTTATTAAGATGATTTTCATTTCATATGAGATGGGTTTGAAGATGTGATATTGTAAAAAAAAACGAGATCTTTTTGCAGTATATTTTTTCCAAGAATCTTTGAAATTGGATCTGTTGCCAGGAAATTTTAGTGGGAACAGTCTGAATATATTTTAAAAATTAGAATAATCAGAATTGAAACAATTCTCATACCTTATGATGAAACTTTATATCCTTGCGTTATATTTGTACGCCGTCTGGAATATTTGGAATTGCAACTGAAATCTAACAACCATCTGCACGTTTTCATCAGAAAGAAAAGAATAGAGGAATGAGAATTTCTTAGTATCATTATCGCACCAGTATGTTTCTTCACATTTTATTCAAGTACTTTACTTTGTAGTGCAGTTCTACAAAAGAAAATTGAGAAAATTGCATACAAAAAATTTAATAAATCTGAATTATTTAGACTTTACTTTTCTTTTAGATCAAAACCAAATGTTTCATCTTATATAAAAAATTTGAATAATCAATAAAACAACTACGAGATAAAACAAATTTTTATGTCCAAAAAGAGCTACACACAATTTGGAAACATACGAGTAGAACTTTAAAAAATAATTGATAAAAAATAAGAAATGATAAGTAATATCTCTTAATACACATGGAAAAAAACAATTTGATTAAAATACCCTTTACATATTTGAAGTTACATTAAAATAACTTTAAAGCTATGAAAAAGACCAAACAACTTCATAAGAACCGTTTTTGGCTTGAACCTAGAGAAAATTCAAATAAAATATTATGGAATAGAGGGACGGTCTTGTCTAATCAGAACTTATTGCCTCCGATCTGAAATGACCTCTTTGCAGAAAGTTTCCCATTCCAAAAGATTTTTGCCGCAGAGATTAACCTATTTTTCTTTATTTCTTCATTCCATGACTCCAGTCCTTTTCTTCCTTCCACTGATTTATTACAGGAATCACTTTTCGCTTTGCTGTTACCTGGTACATTAAAGTGATGACAAAACATAAAACTCAAGCCCAAATGCAATGACTGATTTCAGGATAAGAGAAAATGCGGTGTTTGAATGAAGAAATAGTCTTAGGTTCCGGTTTCGTGATGAAGCAGAATTCCAGAAAAACACAGAAGTACGATTGTACCAATTAATGAATGTATAAAACAATAAATTTGGCTTACTCTTCAGGAAATGTTGGACTCCCAGGATGCATATTTCATTACAGTGACTTTTTATTTGTTTTTCAAAGAAAACTGGGTTCTGATATAATTTTTCTTAGAATCATTTAAGTGTTAATCGGAACATCATGCTTGAGGATTTAAATATGGCTTCATAGGAGCATTTGTGAGTGATTAATAAGTATAATTTCCCCTCATATATTAATACTAGCTGGTATACCCGTTCTTCGCACAGGTGAATTGAAAAATTAAACAATACAGATTGAAGGATAAAGAAGTTTTTAATAAGTTAATTTTACGCGAATTGCAAATTGAACTAAAACAACAAAAAAACTTTTTGGCATATCTCAGCTGAACAAAAAATCATGTTTGTTATATTTTATGTCTGTAAGTCTAATAGTGATAGAAAGGAATTTTTTAATTTATAACGCCCCCTTAACTTCCTTGTTAGTCAATTTTTTAAAACTCCTACCTAAGCACATCTCTGCTTAGCAAAAGTAACACCTTGTACAAACTTTGTATAACAAACACTTAAAAGAGTATAAATAATTTATATCTGGATGTATAATACGCTAATATTACTTCAAGTTGTATATATTTTATGTTAAAATTGCAATACTCGCAAGCAACGCCTGGTCTTACATTATAATTGCGTTTGGAGACCCCGAGGGATACTTGGTGATTGATTGAATAGTGCAGAAGCTGAAATGCTGTAGCGCCACCTGATGGAGAGCTACAACAAAAATGATAGCCCCAAAACCTTCTCCACAAAAATTATATATACATGCCAATTTTCATAGTGATCGGTTAAATGGTATTGGAGTGAAGCGAGGTCATATATACAAACATCCATTTTTATATATAGATAAGAAAATGCATTATGGACATAATATTCATGTTATTTTTATGATACTGATTATAAGTAAAGCTGGAAACAAGCAGCGTTTATATATATAAATGTATTTAAAGAACTTTTCGTTAATTAAGAAAATAATAGTCATATGATTTATGGATAAATGTTTATAAGGATTTTTGGTATTAAATTTGATCCAAATTGCTAAAGAAGTTACACAGACTCCAAAATTTCTTTTCTATGAAATACATTATGGAAATTAAATTATTCGAGCATTTGCTCCTATATCATACGAAAAAAAAAGAGTTTTAAAGTTTCCGGATTGCTTCTAAAGAATATACAATTATGTATATATATCAAATTTTTTCTAAATTTTACGAATTAAAATACAATAACAGTTAAATATTTAATTTACTACACAACTATAATATTTTAAAAACATAGAGTGTGGGGTAGCTCAAAAAGCTTCTAAAGAATATACAATTATATATATATATATATTACTTTTTTTAATTATACGAATTAAAATACCATAATAGTTAAATATTTCAATTAATACACAGATATTATATTTTAAAAGCGTAAAAGTGTCGAGAGAGAGAGAGAGAGAGAGAGAATAGCTCACAAAAAGTTTTGGATTATTGGAACATTTTAACACACAATAATAATATTGTTAATAATAACTTAATGTAACTTATTACAAAAATTATACATGGCTTTACAATAATTTTACAAAAAAAGATGGTTTTAATTGAAAGCTTTCTTAAAAAATTACTTCGTTTATTTTATGGTCCTTCTTCTTTTTTATGTGAAGAGAAAACATTAAATTTTACTTTAAGAAAATATTTTTTTATTTGTGGACCTCTTGAATAATTTTTTTTTTGTTTCAGAAATTTCCAAAAACATTCAATTGGTTACATTCTATGCACAAATAATAATAAACCCCCAATATTTATCAAAATGGTTACATGTTTTTATATTCTGAAGAAAACCAACAAACTAAGTTTCTTTACCTGTGTTATAAGTACTTCTTACTTTGTCAAATAATGGAAATATTAACATTCTTCAAAAATGTAATAAGTAATGATTCATTTATCATATGTTCCTTAAGTAGAAAAATATTAAAAAATTAGAAGAGTGTTTTCTGAAGTATTGAGTTAAGACAATAGTTCTCTTATCTGATATGAATTATTGATTTTTAGCAGTCTTGTGGCTTGTGTTCACACAAAGAAAGATTTTTCTTTGATTAATTTTTCTCTTGGGGAATGAATTTGTCATATACTTTTTAGTAAAATTTAACCATTTTTTCAAGTAACTCCAAAAAAATATTCTATGACAAAGATTCCAATAATTTCTTTCCTCACATATAGAGAAAAACTTCAAAAACATGTGAAAACAAAAGATAAAAAAAACCCTTATTTTTATACTTCTACCGTTACATTTTTCTGAAGAGTTTATGACATAACTTTTCTTATTCATTTTAACTTGTTTCATGGATATATGTTTAAAATAAAAAAAAAGAGTTCATATATTGCTTTCTCTTTTTCGATAACTCTCTGAAACCAAGAATGAAATTTGTATCAAAATTACAGTAATAGTCTTGAAATTTATTTACATTTTCGAGTTTTTGTTGCAAATTGGCGCAACTTTAAATGGATTAAAACTATAATATAGCATAAATATACAATTTATATAGCTAAAATTTCATTCATACAGCTAAATGAAAAAAATCGAAGATTGTAGAGAAAAAAGGAAAATAAAGAAAAAATAAATCCTCGAAAATTAAAAATAAATAAATAAATAAAATTTAGGAAAGAAAGTGAGATTACAAATAACCTAAACATATTATCGCTTATCGTATGAACCAACATAAATTAAAGTAAATTGGAGACTCTTAAGTATAACGATTTGACTACATGAATGATGCTTGTGATATTATGTACCAAACATTTTTAATTGAAAATGTTACTTTCAGCTTGAATTTTTTTTTAAAAATAACTTTTCAATAATTTAGAATATAAGAAATATTATAGAATATTATTCAAAAGAAAATTTATGTGTACATAAAATAAGGCTAAAGAAAGATCGTGGAGAAATTTGATATGCTTAAGAAAAGAGGATACGTTTATTTTATTTGTAGATAATGCAGTTTCGCAATATTTTAACTTCATTGTATTTTATATGAGCCTAATAGTTCAGGATCCTGAAAGAGAATTTCTCCTTTGCGGTAGACAGTAAAACAGGTATAATATTCAATATATTATACAGTTAAAAGTTAAAAAAGGATTTTATAAATTATAAAAAACTATCAAAATATAGAGATTAAAGTATCCGACAACGTTCGGAACCGAGATTTTAAAAAAGCGCATAAATGGATAATTTTCATGATAGATGAAGATGTCACTTAGATTAGAATACATGTATAAAATTATTTTAAGGACATTTTGACAAAAAAAATTATTTAAATATACTATTTCGGCAAAAAATTAACTTAGAATAACCTTTTTACAAAATGTTCTCCTTTTGTGAAAAATGCTTCTGTTATAATAATATCTTGCCTGTATATAGCTCAGACTTTTGTACAGAGACTCAACTATGATTTTTGAAAAATTCACATTATTTTCAGTCACAACCCATTGAAATAATGATCGGCGTTTTTTTTCTTAAAATTTCTCCCCTCTGTTGTCGTAAAACATGGATAAACCCATTTCTAAGTTATATGTTTCAAAAATTCTAGTTCAGCCTCTGTACAGAGGTCTGAGCTATATACAGGCAAAGTATTATTATAATAGAAGCATTTTTCACAAAAGGAGAATATTTTAAAAATGGGTCTTTCTATGTTCATTTTTTGTCAAAATATTGTATTTCAATAATTTTTTACTGTAAAACTATTCTTAAAACAATTTTATATACATTTTCTAATCTAAGTGACACTAAATATCCTAAATATTACCCATTTATACGCTTTTGCAAAATCACGGTTCCGAACGTAGTCGGATACCTTAAAGGGGATTTAAATTACTTATACCAAATCATTCCTCGTCGTTCAAACACATGTACTTTTTTTTTATTCCTTAGCTATAGGACAAAAGTAATATAAACTTAAAAATTATCATATAATTTTTTTATGTTTATGTCTTATGATATGTTTAAAAGAGAAATGTGAGTTTTCTTTAATTGCAACTTTGAATTTTTTTTGACAGGGAGATTTCTGTTCTTAAAATAAAAGATATAATTAGTATACACAATAGTGGCCAAAATTGTGAACTATTTTTAAAATTATTATGTTTTTTATGTTAGTATGCTTATAATAATTGTTACGTTGCACAAAATGCCAGGTATTTTATATCATTTTATAGATAATTTAATACTTAATTCAATAAAAAGAACGATATTCAAATTTTTGCAACGCAAAAATAGTTATGCTGCGATAGATATTGATATACATTAGATACTGATTATATCAGTGAGTTATTAGTACTTAGGGGAGAGTGTAGGCTTTATTTTTTGTTACAGCTTCAAATTGATGTTTCATTGAGCTAAAAATAGTTTTAAGCTCTTCCTTCGTTATTACATGATGTCAGGAAATAATTATATACTCAATTAATTCTTTTTTATTTCCTGTGAACCTCATTAGGATAAAAGTTTTCAAATGTTGCCACAAGTTTCTATATATACTTCTGGAAAAGCATAAATTAATTTTCAAAAATAATAAAAAATGTATAACTTGAAATTTACATTAAAAGTTTTTGTAAATAAAATCATTACTATATGTTATCTGAAACTGTGGTGTTTTTACCCTTATGAAATAGAGATTAAGATTTGAAATTAAGAGAAAAGACTAAGATCGGGGAATTTATTTGCTTATATTCTTCTCCTTGGGTATGAAGTAGGTTTCCAAATTTGACCCATATTCAGTAGCGCACACAGGAATCTTTCAAGGGGGGGTCCAGGGTTGAAAGTTCACCATTTTTGTATCATGCTATTTTTGATTTTGTCGATTTTCAGGAACAAAACACAGTAAAAAACTAATTATTGAATAAATAATTAGCATTAATTAATAAAATTAATCATTAATAACAAATATTTAATTAAATTTTACGTATTATATACTTAGAATTATAACCAGTCGGAAAAAAATCAAGGGGGGGGGGGGGGCGCCCGCCCCCCCCGGCCCCCCCCCCCCCTTGTGTGCGCCACTGCCCATATTAAATACATTAGTCATTAAAATCTTAAATTAAGAGATCTAATATATCTGTAGTATCCTAAAATTTTACATATTACTAGAATTTATCACACTTATTTGTGAAATCTAAATAAAGAAAAACGTTTTTATTTTTTTTATCGATGAAAGAGAAAGACATTTTTTAAATAACTTTTATATAGTTAAAGTCTTCTACACATATAATTATATAAATATTATGAAATAAACATATTTTAATTGCTAAATCATTTGATAATTGAATCAATTTCTCTAACTCTCAAATTCAGATTTTTTTTTTATTGAGAGTTAATTGAAAAATCACGTAAATATAAGGCCATTCATTAAAAAGTTGTTTCAACAACTCCTCTTAAAATGTTCAATGGCAGTAAACATTTTCTCTGAAAGAGAATTCCGTGGAACTTTTTATATTCACTTTACCAATCGAAACATTAGTTACACCACTCTCATAAATATAATTTTCCTTTGGCCAACGAAATGGAACCGCAAAAAAAGCACTTCGCTACTCAGGTAATGAGAATTTTTATCTAGTTTTTAGCAAGAAAGTACATTTTTCAAGTCACTGATTGCGCGCGAATTGAGAATTTGAAAAGAAAAAAGGTTAAACGTGCGATGAAAACCGAAATGGAAAATCCATTTAATTACAGACTCTTTTCTAAAGGAGTGGGGAGGAAAAGAAACGAATGATCCTGAATCGTGCATTCACCACCCTTCTCCCTAGAATTATAACTAAAAGTGCAATGCTATCTTGATTTTTCCTAAAAAGAATTTTTTGTTTTTGTTTTAAAAGGCCTCTTCATCAGCCAAGTAGTGACAGTGCATACTGCAAAATCAAGCTCTGGTCACGTGTTTTTCTCGAGAGATTTATCCATTGATTTTTTTTCTCTCATATTGAAAAGTCGTGTGAATGTGTTTGAGGTAGAGTTCGTTGGCGCTATGAGTGGTGTTTTTAAGCGTTAGAGTAGGGGGTTTATATATGGCAGTGTTTATATATATAATTTAAAGTATTAGTAAAGTGTGAAGCATATAAATTATAAAATAAACCTGACAAAATTAAGGTTTAATTCTTTCTTTTTATGCTTAAAGCCTGCCTCTTATATCATCCATTATCATAATGAAAGTTTTCAGCATAATTTAAGAGGGTATAAAACTACTTTTCATTAATTATACAGATTGATTAAGGTATCTGACTACGTCCGGAACCGTGATTTTGCAAAAGCATATAAATGGATAATATTAACGATATTTAGTGTCACTTACATAAGAAAGTATATAAAATTGTTTTAAGAATAGTATTACAATAAAAAATTATTTAAGTACACTTTTTTGACAAAAAATCAAGATAGAATGACCCATTTTCAAAATATTTTCCTTTTGTGAAAAATGCTTCAATTATAATAATATTTTGCCTGTATATAGCTCAGACCTCTGTACAGAGGCTCAACTGGAATATTTGAAATATATAACTTAGGAGTGGGTTTATCCATGCTTTACGACAACAGAGGGGAGAAATTTTAAGAAAAAAAACCGCTGATAATTATTTCAATGGGTTGTAACTCTGAAAATAATGTGAATGTTTCAAACATCGTAGTTGAGCCTCTATACAGAGATCTGAGCTATATACAGGCAAAATATTATTATAATAGAAGCGTTTTTTACAAAAGGAGAACATTTTGAATAAAGGTTATTCTAAGTTAATTTTTTGTCGAAATATTGTATTTAAATAATTTTTTTTGTCAAAATATTTTCTTAAATCAATTTTACACATGTATTCTAATCTAAGTGAGACTAAATATCATGAAAATTATCCATTTATGCGTTTTTTTAAAATCATGGTTCCGAACGTAGTCGGATACCTTAAACACACGTAGAGCTTCTCAACATTAAATTGTTCATGGTTTCTATTTTCCACAGTTAGATATGTCTAAAACTTATCAATGGATTAAAAATGTTCAATAAATTTTTTTTTCAATACACCCTTGTTTTAATTTTAATATAGGGGGTGACCAAATCAGATGTTCTTAATTTGGAGACAGCTATATTTAATAGAAATATAAAAAAACATCATAACACAAAATGTAAAATTAAATAAAATATTCACAAAGTATTTTTTTTACAATCAGTGCATTTCCACGATGGTTACCTTAGTGGTTACCTTAGCTCTGAGAATATCAAGCGGATGTTCCACCTTTAGCCATATACTTTGTAGCATTTCCGTAGTCACAGTAGCAAATCAGCAGTTGCTGACATTATAGATCTTCCTTGAGTAGATTTTTTCTTTGATGTAGCCAAGGTGGAAAATGCTAGTGGAGTTTGGGTATCTTGGTGACTAGGTATAGCTAGCTGGTCTTCCCCATCTTATCTATCAGCAATGCGAGTTTGTATCTTTAGGAAAGGTCAAGCACCTTTACCTCAGGGAGAAGGGGCTTTATGTTATTTGAAAGAAGCAATAGAATTTGAAAGAAGCTCCATTTGAGGAATTACTTTTGGGATATTGTGTTCAATTAAATGTTTGCCGTCAAGGAAATTTAAACAAGGAAAACGGGTATCATGTGGAAAAGCTCAATACACATATTGATACTTGGATTGTTTATTTTTCGTGTCATTCCATTTATATGTCATTCCAAAAAACAAAATTGACTTCTAAATCTAAGTATTCAGCTGCCTATTTTGTTTAACACTGGTAATGAACCACAAATAGATTTCATTTAAATCCGATATTGAAATTAAAAAAAATTGATTTGGTTACCTTGTATATTAAATATATTTTAATGATATTTAAAAGTTTGCACTTTGGTTCTTGAGATAATTTTAAGATTACTATCTTTCACAATTACTTCTTGGAGAAGATTTTAGATTCAAAAATGATATTTAGTTATATAACTGATTATGATCTAGTACAAGGGGTAACACTGCCTTATGGGTAGGTTAAATTATTTTTCGGTTGTGTTTAAAATTAAATTGTCACTGGTGAAAAACTTTTAAATATTCGTAACGAATTTCTCTGTTGTTAACCGTTACGCATATGTGTTGGAATGCTATTTATTGATATCGTCTTGCATTTTTTAAAAACAAATTTCGATTTCCTGATTTCAAGTATTTATTGCAAACATTTCATGTCTGTATGACCCATACAATGCCTTGCATAACTCTCCGAGTTGGAAAGTAGAGAAAATTTAATTTCGATATTCAGTTTATATATATATATATATATATACACATACATACAAACATATATAATTCTTAAAAGTAAGGTTTATCTTTACAGCACAAAGGAAGAAATTTTTTTTTTGCACTCAAAATTAGATTTCTTCCAGGTATCAGACCCGATAATTTAGAGTTACCGATTAAAATGTTGAATTAATAATTAGTTGTATTTTAATTTATTTCTGTTAATGTAGTCTTTGAAATTAGCACCATAAGTGCTTACGCGAATTATGAATTTTTAAAGTCTATCAGGAATTTCTTATAAATATTTTGAAAGAACACAAAACAGTTACCTTATTAAAATGAAATGTAAGGTACACTGTAACACATCTTGAAATGAATTAAGCAAACCTTTCAAAATTATGCAGTTTAAGTGATTGTATATGTGTCAATATTTCAATTCCTTTTTCAATTCCAATTCCAAACTTTTGGAATTTTTGGAATCATATCTATCGTTTCAGATTTTGTAACTATTACTTAAAATTTGTTATAAACATTGATTTTTTTTGTAGTATATATTTGTATCCAGTTTTTCCTTTATTTTCTAATTCTTCGAAGTTTTTCATGTTTCCTGATCACACACACACATATTAATAAAATGGAAATGAAAAAGAAACTGTTCGATTGTAAAAGCTACATGAAATTCTGATAAATAGAGTATTCTTAATATATACAATTTTTGAAGTGAGTATTTTGGAAATAAATGCTAAAAAAGTGGAATTGTTATTGTTTACTTCAAACATAATTCTGTTCCTTAGATTGGATATTTAAATGTAGAATCTTTTAAAAAAGCGTCACTAGCATTTTATATGTGTTAATTGAAAACAAGATAATATTTTGATTATGATGAAAATCATTTTAATTGACAATATTGTATAAATTAGAAAAAAAAAGATTTTAGACGAATTTAATATTGTTTCTTTTTTATCAACGGTTGTCCTTCATTACTTAGAGTAATATTCTTAACTTTAGGAGACTTATTTATACTATTTCATTTAAAATCAGTGATACGAATGTTAAAGAAAAATGTATCGACTTTATATTTGTTAGAAAATACTTAAGTGGCATTTTTATTTGCACTTTCGAGAAATAATCCTTGCTTTAAAGCATTTTAGTTTGAATAACAATAGTTTAAGTTGTAAACGGAGTTCTCAAACTCTCTTCATAAAGTTCAGAAATTATACTCTCTTCATGAATATAAAATAAATTTAGAAAAGTTACATAGTTGCAATAAGAATTTATATCTGTCCCATAAACAAAAAAGATTAAAAAGTATGATCTCATCGTAAAAGAACATAGCTTTCCAAATATATATTGAAATTATAATTCACACATCGTTAAAAAAATAAAATCTTGGTGACGAAGCTTCAGAGCTATATTTAGACTTCGGCATTACTTTTCGCTCCGAATTAAATATTTGCACTGTTTTACGCTTATGTGGATTTGAGGCAATTTCATGCTGCCAAATTGCAAACACTAAAAGACTTTTCCGATAGGTAAAATTGGGAGATTAGATACTTCCTCAATAAAAAAAGAAAATTCCATTTAGCATTTATTTTTTGTTCCCTATCTCGTCAGGCAAGTCGAGAAATGGCTCGTAAAAAAGACCTTGGCATGAAAATTTGTGGCTAACAGCAGAAGAGAAAAGCACTCGGTTTACGTAGGAAAGTAAAACATGAAGTATCCCATTCAATAAAAGGATTTGTGAGTTAGCGAGCCCTTTTTCTGGAGAGAAAATCCGCTTAATTTGCCGCTCCAAATGTTTTCCAGAGAAAGTAATTATTATGAAGTGAGGTAAAAAGTAGAACATAACAGAGATGCTAAAATTTCAAAGCAAATGACCAAGTATGTTCTTCAGTCCTTTTAAATTTTATGATATTATTTTCTACTCCCTGCACATGAGTGACTTGTAAGAGCTTTTTAAAAAAGCAATGCTGAGGACTTTGTAAATGTACGTTATTTTTTGGAAGCGGTGTGTCTGGAAATAAATTTTTAAAAAATTCTTCTCCACTGTGAGTCAAGAATTTTTGTTATAATATAATTGAAATTTTGTTGCTCTAAAATATAAATAAACTAAACGAATTAAATTGTTTTAATGTTATGCTGTATCACATAAATAAATATAAACGCAAACGTAGTTAATGTTAAATAGTTGCTGTAAATTTAATTAAAAGAATTTTTTCATTAGTCTAATGAAAAATAGAGCCTTTGGCAATATTTTCTGATATGTTGTACTTAAAAATATATGTAAAATATATTGCAGCTGGAAAACTGGCACATATGTTTGAATAATTTTAATTATATTTTTACTCATGTTTCAAACCTAATTTCTCTTGTAAAATAAAAACTATATTCTATAACTAAATGCTTGCAAAAAATGTAGAGCAGCTAGGAACTTTTATAATAAAGTAATGTGAAGCATACTGTATTATTTAATTAATAATTTTAATAAATGTTAATTTTACTTAAATACATTAATCACATAATCTCCACTTAACACTGCATGCTTAAAACAACTTTTTGTTTTATGTGTGAAGGTATTTCTAAAATTCTACTTCTAATCTTCACACATTCTTTGTATTTACAAAAATATATATATATCCTGAGCAGTGTAATATAATACTTCATTAATATAGTGAACAGGTCAAAAGACACAAATAAGGTTTATTTTCTGTATCAGAAAAAACGGAAAAATTAGTTTATAATTGTAAGCAACTAAATAATTACGTAGAAAGTTTATAAAATAATTGACATAATTTTTGTATTACATTCTTACATCCACAGTTAGGAAATTTTTATGATTTAATTAGGTAAATAATGTTATTTATGTAAGGGAAGATTTTTTTTCTTATTTTTGCTATTTAATTTTATTAAATATATGTTTTAGATTTCATATGCACTGTGGAATATAAAATTTGCAAAAGCCATGAAGAAGGGATGATACAGATATCTCATTCGGATGAAAAAAGAGAAGATGCCTGGATATATACAAACGATTACACTTTATTTGCAATTGAGTGAACGAAAGACGCAGGGTGGACAAACAACATCTCATACTCCATATGCATGGAAAATTACGCACTTTGTTTCTCATTTAGAAATCGTATTTATAAGTTGGTTGCTTAGAAAAAGATCGTGTTGTACTACGAATAGGAATGGAAATTTTTTACCAACACGTGTCGAAATTCGATAATGCTAGAACTACGGTCGATCAAAAAGGCAGTTTTTCTATTTTTCGATATTGCTATTGATCCGCAGTTCCTACAGATCATGGGATTACAACCAGAGTAAATGACTCAACTAAAATTAAAGTCTGATCGTATAGTGGTAACACAATTTTATTTAGAATAACGGCATACTGAAAACTAACATTCTAAAACAAAATAAAAACGGTAAATATCTGAGTGAGAGGAGGACGGATTTAGGAGACCTGGGAGGGTGATTTGGGGAGAGAGAGCTTGTGTCGAAATTCGGGTGCGTTCCATTTTATTCTCAACCCCATCACACCTAAATTCTGGAGCCGGAATAGTTACTGTCCTTTGAATTGCGCATCTAATTGGACAATCCCGTCGCGCAATGCTACAATTCAAGAAATTTATGCGTTCATTGAACCTAGAAAAGCGGAAGGAATATCACCACACCCGGTCAAGGGGAGAACTCGTATATAAGTTGCTAGAAAGTAAGGGACCCTTTCCAGCCTCCCATCATTATTCACATTGATTTGAATCCGAAGACCCCCGTGTGAACATGGAACTGATGAGTACTGGAAGATTATATTGTATTACCATAAATATATTTCAATGGCCTTCCGCCTAAAACGTTTAAGAAGACAGATATATCGTCAATTCACCCTTAGAGGACCATATAATCACATCAAGTACTATAAGTCAGATCGTGGGCGTATTTGTAGATTACAACTATTCGCACATATGATTGATGTAGAATCAAGAGTTTCCTACGTGTCGATCATCACTGTGGTATTTCTCCACATTGTAACATAGAGACGTGCGACGACAGTCGTGCACCCACCGACAAAACAATATAAGAGTAGCTCCACATCTTCTTTTCAGATATATCCCGGTTATGCGTGGACCATAATGATAAAAATAACTATGTCTGGAGATCCCAAAGAGAGAATACACGTGTGACCTGCTTATATATTAGATACTTGCATACAGGCTTTATTCCCGGCATGATGGTAGGGACAAACCTTGGTATAACACAAGAACACCTCTTGTAGGCGTCATTGTTAAACTGAAGAGAAAACATAATAATCTTTGTTCTTAAGGCTAGTGGCGGTGCCCCTTATCTTTCAGGCCTCAATGACGGCATATTTCAAAAAGATAACACAAAAGCGTTTGTTGCTCGTCGTGTTTTGGTCATGGGTGGGGAGAGACTGCATTCTCACTATTGTTCAACTACTACAATTGATACAGTGTGGCATAGACATGAATCAGCATTAGAGTAGATGCAATTTAAGCCTAATTGATTCAATTTCTAACTGGGTTAGAGATTCTTTTAGTTTAGCTGTGTGTACTAATTTTGGAACTTGCGTTTACCAGAAATTGCCTACAAAGTCAAGTTTTCTTCCTATTACACTGAATACGTTACGCTGAGGGGAGTTTTGATTTTTTTTCCCTTTCAAGTGTTGCAATGATAATGGACAGCTGTGAATATTTATGATTTTGTGAGAAAGAATTTGTAGGAGGCTCAAAATTGTTTGCGGGAAAACTTATTAAAATCAATTATTAAATTATAACAATACGAGTTATTTATTGCACTTCTTTTGTTGTTAAAGAAAGGCTTTAAAAGATTTTCGTAAAAAACAACTAGCTGAAGGAATGTAAATAATTATACGGTTAACCGTAGTTAATCTCGTAAATGAATTCAACAAAAATTTACAAGAAACCCATTTTATCTATTGATAATTCTTGTTTAAAGTTCCACAGTTTAATATGAATTGTACTTTTTAATATATGTTTTCCCTGATACCTAGTTTTTTAATATTAGTAATATGCTTAAGCATTTAAAGTTGTTGAGGAGAATTATTTTTTATAAAATGCTAAGAAATAAATAAAGAAGTACGTGACAATTGTTTTGAATAATTGGATATTTTCCCATTATTCTATTTACTTTAAAGAATACACACGACAGAAAACATTTTAGTTACAGAGTATAGGGCGCAAGATAAATTGCAGAACCAGAAAAATTCTACTGAACACAATGAATAAGATATAAACATTTAGTATAAAAATATATTATAAAAAAATCCCTACAAATAAAACACGAAAGAACACTTAACATTATTGAGAATAAAAAATAATGCAAATTAAATCAGAAATCTGAAAAAATTAACCTTTAAAACTATTTAAAGAAACTTTGAAAATAATGTCGAACTCTTTCAAAAAGCTATTAAAACTTATTAGAACATAACTTATACAGTATAAAATATCTGTATAATTACACCTGATAAATAAGCAGTTGCTTCTTGAGCATTTGATTAGTATAGGAAAACAAAAACTACTTTAAATATCAACTCAATAAATTATATTATTGATGACTTAATTAAAAAACAGTAAAAAGCAGACTTGGAATATCAAAAACATTGCGTAGATAAGATGAAGATAAGCCCGTTGAAAATATTTGTTTCTTTCAGTAAACAAATATCTCGTGCACCTAGTTTGCTCTTTTTGAAGAATGTTAACTTAATTTTTGAAAATGAGAGTCTGAAAAATAAGTCTTTAATATTACAGATTATATTTAATTATCTCAATACTTTTTTTTAGCGAAATTAAGTAAATAGTTAAGTTTTTAAAAGATATATTGATTTAAGATTTAAAATATAACAATTTAAATATTCTAATAGAAGCATTACTAAAAATTATTTGTGTCGAAACATTAAATTTTGTTTAATTTTTTTATGCAAATTTTTTTTCTTTTATAATACATCATTTTTCATCTCTACTTAAAAACGAGAAAAGTACTGGGTTATGTAACTAATGAGAACTAGTAAAAGAAATCTTATGAGTTAAAAAGATTATGGTGACGTATTTGTTTGTAACGTGAATTTTTCCAGCTCATTTTTTTAAAACAGTTCTGTATATACTTAAGTAATCCATTTGTTTTTTTTTAATGTACCAATATATTAGTAAATATTAATTTTCAAGTATTAATTGTTAACTATATTCGCTAATTAATCATTAAATATATTCACTTCTTTTTGTAATTTGATAACACATTTGTGTTGTAAGGTATCTATATACGCGTTTCATTCTTTATAAGTCGATGATTAATCTTGGGAGGATATATCAAAATATAATACTATTAATGAGATGAGAGCTATATACTTAATTTAACGAAATACTTCACGTATTACTAATTCATAACCACACCAATATATTGCAAAAATCAACATTAGCCAAATACCATTACTTTAAATTGGATTTATTTATGCACTAAGTAATACCATATATATATATATACTACATATTTCTTAGAATTGTTTTTAATTTCAGAATTTTTGATAATATTGATGTGAACATGCAAGTTTTTAATGATTATCGAGATTTCTATATAGTTGAAGGTACTAGTTTATTATGAAACTTCCCAAGAGCCATCAATTAATGAACATGTATGATTATTTTAGTTCAAAACAAATGTTTCAAACCATGAAGAATTAAGACTCTTTCAGCTTAATACAACAGAATAGGGACACTTAACAATAAATGGTATTTGCCAATTGGAAAGAAACATTTTTATTCAGCTGAGGATAAGTGTTGTGCAAATTAAGAGAAAAGAGAAAATCAGTTGAATAAATTCCTTAAAAAAAAAACCGCTACATGTCAACAAATGTTGCGTATTCATTTCCCAAGGGCCTATAATTATGTCAAAGCCATGCAGAATCTATGATAACGTTGAAGTCTCTTAAAATATGTTTCAAGGATATAGTAAAATGTAAGTTTTAGAGTAATATGTCTGATTAAAAAAGTTTTTAAGTCAATTAAATTTTTACAATCTAATATAAATATCTTAGTATCAAAGACTTACAATAAATAAAATTAAAAAATTAAATTTTGTGGCAAACTATAATTTTTTTAAATACTCAAGAAATAAGTTTTTATGTGTCAAAAGAGAACTAGTTTACTATTCATACTTGAAATATAACTTAATACAGCTAATGACATATTTGTAAATATAATAATTAAATATTGGTACATATATTAAATATTTTTTCAAAGGAAATATTTTTATTGCACAATAAGTTTATTTTATACTTTTTGAGTTTTCGAAGTCGAATATATTAC